>JAPYYA010005029.1:0-11182 GCA_028533165.1 Leontopithecus rosalia | reverse complement strand
TATTGGGGGAAATAGGGGAGGGACAGCGGGGGGGGGAGCGGGGGAGGGATGGCATGGGGAGAAATGCCAAATACGGGTGAGGGGGCAGAAGGCAGCAAAACACACTGCCACGTGTGTACCTATGCAACTATCTTGCATGTTCTGCACATGTACCCCAAAACCTAAAATGCAATAAAAATTAAAAAAAAAAACAATTAAAATGGACAGGAGACTTCAAAAAGATGTGTGAATGATCATAGGCATTTCTTAATCAAGGAAATGCAAATTAGCATCACAATGAGATACTATTTAACAAACACCCACTGAAATTGCAAAAAAAAATAATAATTAGTGACCTGAAGAGAGGTTAGTATGCAAAACTTTTAAAGATCGTCAGCACAGAATCAGAGCTAATACTAATTTCTGAGGATCTAGTATAAAATCGTGACTATTTGCTTAAAGTATGGCCTTGTGGAGATTAGTTTTGAAAAGTAGAATTTGGCGTGGATCTATCTAACAGTAGTTCAAGAAGATTCACAAACCTAAATTTCATATTGCAATTAATTTTCAAGTGCCTGGGGTATCGTTGAAAGAGACCATTTTTTTTTCAGTGGCAGATTCTGGCATTACTACATGAAACATGAGTAAGAGCTATTAGCAAATGTATGAGAAACAAGAAATCCTCAGACTATAGTTCCTTTTCAAAATACCTACGTTCAAAGAATTGCCACATCTCTGGGGGATTTTCAAGGATTAGTCCCTCACCAAAGACCTTGAAGATTCAAGGGTGTTGAATCCTATCACACTTCCTCTAATTCATGTTTGCCTTTTTCTTAAAAATAGTCTTTGATAATGAGAAATCATTATTATAAAAATTAATCTACTGCTGATGGGTGCTACAAATGCTCTTCTAAATATGTTGGGGTGTCTCTCCGGAGGAGTAAGTTAACAGAAGCCCTGACATCTGATACATGGCTATGGATGGAGCAGGTGGTTTTAATTCTCCAGCCAAATATGCTTAGAAATCCAGGAAGTAGATTTATTTCACCTGGCTAAGCCAGTGGTGTAAGTTCTCTTGTTTATTTTAGGTCTATGTCAACAGTTCCGATCTATGTGCACATCCAATTTGTCAGGATCTTAATATTGTATAATATTAATTACAGGATTCATCCTTGTCCACAATGTTGATGGCCTCAAGTATGTGGTAGATAACAAGTAAAAGGTATCTTGGATTCCTTAATAAGCCAAATGTGCACTGTAGGTTGAAAGATAACCTGCCTACATCTATAGTAAAATTTCTAGGGATTCATTTTTATTGTGCATGCAAAGCAATCCCATCTGAAATGAAAGATCAGTCACTGCATGTTGTATCCTATAGCAGACATTGTCAGTAACCAGGCAGGTCATCTCCACACACAAGTTCTAATCATGCTGATGCTTTTCTATTGCAACCACCAAAAAGTTTAGGCCTGAGTTTATCCTCTAGTTGAAGAATTCTTAATTGTCATCAGGTTGGAAGCAACAGAGAATTATTTTCACCTGGGGAAGCTTTCAAAGAATAATGGGCAGAAGTTTGTTAACACATACATTTGCTTTCTCTTCTCTTCTGGGATACATCTAAGCTATGTTTTATAGTTTCCTATGATCCACAGCAGGATGGCAAAAGCATGACCTGTATTAGCAACTTTCTTATTTCTGTAAAAATTTCCCCTTCCTCTACCAATGCTTCAGAATCCTACAGCAACACAGAGCTTGTTGCTTGTGATAAATGCGCTGTTGATAACCGTAGCATGATATAGCATCACTATGGGAGATAATAAACGGTGGATGTGTAAGACAATGCATTGATTTATGCAACAGCATGGACATTTGAAATATGGGAGTAAGAGTTACTACACAGATTGAGAAAAGTTACTATACAGAAGACAGTTAATTGTTGTTAATGACCATAGAAATACCAATTGAAAAGCGTAATTGGTTTAGATCAGCCAACTTTCAACTCAAATCAGTTTATTTGTTGGTGCCTTTAGCACCTAGAGGGAAGACTGACTGAAGATTTCCCTTTAAAGGTGGCAGCGTTGTGAACAAGGTGGAATTAACACACTGTCATGGTACTATGCTAAAGTTAGGGCCCAGATAGGAAAGCTGTGGGTCCTTGAGATTTGGGATGGGAACACTGTGATCAACATGTTTCCTTATGAAATGAAATTTCCTATATTTCCCTACATGCTCCATACTGATGGAAGTGGTTCCCTTCAGTTAACAAGAGTCATGCAGATTTGAGTTTCCTATAGGTTATTTAAATGTCTCACCTGGACAGGATATCTTAAAAGATAAATTTGCCTTTTCAAGAATATAACCCTCCTCTTTACCTTTCTTATTGCTGATGATGACTGATCAAGGCACCACTATGAGAAAAACAGGGTAGGCAGTCAACAAGAATATAGTTTAACGTATACAAGCAATAAATCATCAAAATCTGCTAAGTAGAATGCTGATGCCATCCATTATAATACAAAGCACCAATTTTGTATCCACTTTCGGGAACTGGGCTAGTTCTAAGACCTGGAACCAGTCCATTAAAGGAGAGGTTTGGCACTATAGATCCTGAAATGGCACAGCAAGAATATAAAGTACTGTAACTCCAATCTTTCCTCAGGTGCGCTGATGATTATTTGTTAAAGTAATTGTTCAGTGGGGAGATAGAATCTATCCAACTCTGTTGAGAGCGTTTAATACGGGATCTGAACTGATATTGACAGCAGAGGACCAAAAACTTCATAACCCCAGTTAGTGTGGGGCTACATGACCTAGAGAGAAATAAATTCTGGCTTGAGTTTATCTCACAACAGGCCCAAGTGGTATTTTAGCCCATCCTATCGAAATCACCTTGGCCTCTGAATGTAAACTTGGGACAGATTTAATTATCAATCAGAAGAACTTTTACACTGGGTCACTGACATGTTAAATAAGTGTCTTTTTAGCAGGAAAAGCCACAGTGAAACCCCTGCAACTTCTCCTCTTAGCCAAAATAATTAATAGGCAGCTATGTCATATTTGATGTAGAATAGCAGACATTAACATCATACTTAGACTTAAAGAATCCAAGGGGAACGTGGTTCCTAGTGGCATATACTAGTGCTTCGTTTGCAAAAATCAGGTGATTATTGATAGATGACTGTAGACAACCATAAATATAGCCATGTGGCAGCTGAAATCACAGCTGCTGTGATGAATGTGCTGCCTTTATAAGAGCAAATGAACATAGCCTCTGGTTCTCTGAATGTGGCTATTGAGTTGGCAGACGCATTCTTTGAATCCCCATAAGCAAGAGGATCAAAAGCAGCTCAAAGTTACCTGATATATACATATACACATGTGTATATATATATATATGTGTGTGTGTATATATACGTATATATGTATATGTGTATATACATATATATGTGTGTATATATATATGTGTGTGTGTGTGTATATATATATATATATATATATATATATTTATGAGTTACCTGATATTTAAGTATCAGGCCCTATCTATATGAATTATGATATATATGTATATCAGGTAACATACACACACACACATATATATATCTCAGGTAACTTTGATATGTGTGTGTGTGTGTGTATATATATATATATATGTATATTGTTTTGTTGCCCAGAGATATGAGTTACTATATATATATGTATATCAGATATATATATGAGTTACCTGATATATATGATATATATATCTATATGTAAGTTACCTGATATATATATATGACATAATTCATTTAGATAGGGCCTGATATGTATATATCAGATAACTCATACAGATAGGGCCTGATAAATATATATCAGGTAACTCATACAGATATATATATACCTTATATTCGTATATCTAGATAGATAGATATTAGGTATATTTATATATAGATACATATAAGGGTGTCTATATATAGATATATATCTATATATATAGATAAATAGCTAGATATCAGGTATATATATAGATAGATAGATAGATACCCATATATATATTGGGTGTATATATACATATATATATATATATAGACATATTTATCAGGTGTATATATAGATATATAGGTATATATGTATAGAGATATATATATGAGTTACCTGATATATATGAATATGAGTTACCTGAGATATATATATATATATATATGTATATATATATATGTATATATTCTGACATATATACACCACACACACACACATACACACACGGATCTATATCTATATATCAGATAACTCATATACATGTATATATATCAGATAACTCATGTATATGTGTATATATATCAGATAGCTCATATATATATATATATATATATATATGGTAGGCATATATATATGTTAGGCAATAGGGTTATTATATACATATTACATGCCTATATTATATATATATATATAATATATATATAATCAGGTAACTATTTTTACAGCTCAAATTTACAAATTCTTAGAAATTTATTAATCTCTCTACATATAGATTGGTAAATTTTCTCATCTTGTGATTACACAGGATACAAGTTTCTAAATTAGAAGGGTTTTCTTTCTTCCTTGTAGTACTTTAAATATTTTCTTCCACTGTCTTCTTGCTTATATGGTTTCTGTAGAGAGGTCTCAAGTAATTTATATTCTTACTCATCTGTACATAAACAGTCTCTTTTTCCCTATGAACGTCTTTGAAGATTTTGTTTGTCTTTGATTTTCTGCACTTTCGGCATGCTGTGCCTAGGTAAAATTTCTGGCATTTATCTTGATTGGTGTTCTCTGATTTATTCATTTGGGTAAATAGCAAGTACAGCACAGTTTCTGAAATATATATGTGTGTGTGTGTGTGTGTGTGTGTATCACTCAATTGCATTACATGTACATATATGTCATGCAATTGGGTTTTATACTGCTCTCAATCAAAATATACCCCAAAGTGTTCATAATCATCTACAGACCTAACAAAGCATCACGTTCATCTTCCATATAGGTAATACTATGCTCGTGGACAACAGGAGGAAAAAGTGGCAAGTACCTGGATGATATGGGAGGGCAAACAAGTAAGGAAGTATCCATTATCCCCCCAACACCCATATTTAGGATTACCGCAAGAGTGAAGTTTTCAGGCATTTGGTTGTCTGGAGCATTCCGATATATTTCTTTCAATGTAAATGCCACTTTACACTTCCTTCTACCTAGAAAATGATACTGACTTTGGTAGGTCTATTTAAATATTAAATGCAGCCAGGTGCGGTAACTCACGTCTGTAAGTCTCAGCACTTTGGGAGGCTGAGATTAGGAGTTCAAGACCAGCCTGACCAACATGGTGAAATTCTATCTCTACTGGAGATACAACAAAATTAGCTGGACATAATTCCAGCTACTCAGGAGGCTGAGGCAGGAGAATCAGGAGGTGGAGATTGCAGTGAGCCAAGATCACACCACTGCACTCCAGCCTGGGTGTGACACTCCCTCTCAAAAAATAATACTAATAATGAATAAATATTAAAGGCAACCTATACATATTTTGAAGCCTATTTCAATCCATTTTTGTAATTAATAAACATTATTTTATAGCCATTTTAGATTTACAGAAAATTCAGCAGAAAATACACATAGTTTCCACATATCCTCTCTACCCATCACTCTCAAAATTTTGCCTTTTATTTACATTCTGATTTACTGTGTTACACTCGTTAAATTTGATTGACTTATATTGACATATTATTAACAAATATCCATAGCTTACATTGGAGTTCCCTCTTTGTGTTTTACATTCTATGGGCTTTGATTAATGTATCAACTATTACAGTATCATATGGAACAATTAATTGTTTCACTATGTTAAAACACAAAAAACAGTATGGTGATCCACTATTTTTCATCCCACTGACAACTATTGATGTTTTGTTTTGTTTTGAGGCAGTCTCACTCTGCTGCCCAGGGTGGAGTGCCGTGATGCAATCTCGGCTCACTGCAACCTCCGCCTCCCAGGTCCCAGCCATTCTCCTGCCTCAGTCTCCCTAGTAGCTGGGATTACAGTTGTGTGCCACCATGCCTGGCTAATTTTTGTATTTTTAGTAAAGACTGGATTTCAGCATGTTGGCCAGGCTGGTATCAAACTCCTGACCTCAGATGACCTTCCCACCTCGGCTTCCCAAAGTGCTGGGATTGCATGTGTGAGCCACCACGCCTGGCCTGTTGATCTTTTTAAATACCATCTTTACAGTTTTATCTTCTCTAGAATTTCACACAGTTGGTTCCATCCAGTATGTAGATCTTTTAGATTGGTTTCTTTCAGTTATCAATATGTACTTAAAATTCTTCCATTCTTTTTCATGGCTTGATAATTCATCTTTTTTTATTATTGAATAGCATTCTATTCTATAGGTGTATCACAATTAGTTTATTCATTCACCTATTAAAGGGCATTTCAGTTACCTGCAATTTTGGAAATTATGAATAAATCAGTTATTAACATTTGTGTGAGGCTTTTTATGAACATAGAATTTTAATTCATTTGGGTAAATGCCAAGAAGTATGGTTTGTGAATCATATGTTAAGACTATGTTTAGACCATAAGAAATAGCCATGCTGTCTTCCAGAGTGGCCGTAAGGGTTTTCATTCCATCAGTAATTAATGAGAGATCCTGTTGCTTCTTTCCAGCACTTGGTGTTTTCAGTATTTGGGTTTCTGTCATTTTAATAGGTGTGTAGGTGTGTAGTGGTATCTCATTGTTGTTTTAAACTGAAATTCTCTAATGATATATCATATTGCACGTCTTTGCATGGGCTTATGTGTCTTCTTTAGTGAGGTGTCTGTTAAGCTCTTTGGCACATTTTTAATGTAGGTCTTTTAATTTTTTGAGACTGATTTAAGTAATCTTTGTATATTTTGGATACAAGATCTTTGTTGGATATTATTTGAAATGGTTTTCTACCAGTCTGTGATGGTTAATCTGGAGTGTCAACTTGACAAGATTAAGGAATACCTAGAGGACCTGTAAAACATTATTTTGGGGTATGTGTGAGAGGGTGTTTCCAGAGGAGACTGGTGTATAAGTCTGAATGGACTAAGTGGGAAAGATATACCCTTGACAAGGAAGGGCACTATTTAATTGGCTAGAGACCTAGACAAAACAAGACCAGATGAAAAGATGAACGGATCTCTCTCTGGGAGATGGGATACACTCTTCTTCCCTGCCCTGTGACATCAGAATTCCAAGTTCTTCCGTCATTGGACTCCAGGACTTATCCCAGTGGATCTCCAGGTTCTCAGACCTCTAGACAGGGACTAAATCCATGTTACCAACATTCCAGGGTCTCCAGCTTGCAGGCGGCCTCTCCTAGAACTTCTCAGCTTTCATAATTGCTTGAGCCATTTCCCCTAACAAATCCCCTTCCATGCATACAGACCTACACACACACGCACGCGCACACACATGTACACAAGTATATTCATATATACATATATAAAATATGTATTGTAAATATATACTTACATATATGTATATTTATACCTATGTGTATAGACACACACACACACACACACATACACACACACACACACACACATTGGTTCTGTTCCTCTGGAGAACACTGAGTGATACAAAGTCAAAGTCTATGGCTCATCTTTCTGTTAGTGTCTTTAACACAGAAGTTTTTAATTTTAATAAAGTTTAACTTATTTTTCTCTTTGTTGGATTGCAATTTGGGTAATTATATCCTAAAAGTCAGTGCCAAATGTAACATCATCTAGATTTTCTCCTATTTTATATTCTGGTAATGTTAGAGCTTTGCATTTTATATTAGGCCTAAGATTCATTTAAATTGTTTTTAGCTCAGATACAGGGGCTGAGTCTAGATTCTTTTCTTTTTATACACAGATGTCCAGTTGTTCCAGTATTGGTTGTTGAAAATGCTGTGTTTGTGCTGTTGTACTGACTTTTCTCTTTGTCAAAGATCAGTTGACTGTATTTACATGCTCTGTATCTATAGGGCTCTATATGAATCTCACTAGTCCGTTTGTCCATGCTTTCCTCAATATCATAGGTCCTTGATAAGTAGTTTTACAGAAAGTGTTGGCGTTGAGTGATGCCTTTTCTTCTCAATGTTGCTGTCTTCTTGCTTTTCTTCTTCAACGTGTTGGCTATCTTGAATCTTTTGCCTTTCTATATACATGTTAGAATCAGTTTGTGACTATCCACAAAATAACTTGCTGGGATTTTTATTGAGATTAAACTGAATCTGTAGATTATATTGAAACAAATGGGGATGAATAAACATATTGAGTCTTCCTATCCATGAACAAGTAGTATCTTTTCATCACTTGAGATATTGTTTGATTTGTTTTATTAATTTGTAAATTTCCTCATCTTGTAATTTCACAGGATACAGAATGCTAAATGGGTGTTTGTATGTTTTCCTTTTAATACTTTAAACATTTTCTCCCACTGTCTTCTTTCTTGCATGGTTTCTGAAGTGTGCTGCCGTGTAATATTTAGTCTCACTCCTCTGTACATACAGTGTCTTTTTTTCCTTAACTTACTTGAAGATTTTCTGTTTGTCTTTGATTTTCTGCACTTTGAACATGTTATGCCTAGGTAGAATTTTTGGTATTTATCTTCATTGGTGTTCTCTGATTTTCTTGGATCTTGGACTGTTTCCCAGTCTGGAGAAGACTTATTGTAAATACCAGAACTTAAATCCTGAACTGGAACTTCCCAGCACACCTACAGTGATTCCTCATCTGGCAAACACTTAAGTGAGCACCGGAACTTAATTGCTGACCTTTTAGCTGTTTCCAGGTGAGGGGAGGGGTCCACTCAGGCTGAGCGGTGTGGGAAATCTGGGCAGGGATGTGCAGCTTCCCAGGGCTCATCCCCTGCAGCTCTGTCACCCTGGCCAGGCTCCTCAGCATGGCTCCCGCGGTAATTGAGAGCAGGGCAGCTGCCCTAATCTGCATCCCAGCCGCTGTGATCGTACCACCCACTCTCGTCTCCAATTAATCCCACCTGGTGGTTTTGGCGCTCCTGAAACTCCCATGGGATGGGAGTGGAACATACACTCTGTGAAGTTTCCCAGACCAGGGGGGAGATCAAAAGTGCACTTCTCTTTCCCTCCTCCCACCACAGAGGCCATGGGTCTAGGGACATGGCCAGCTTGGAGGAGGCAGTGGCATGACCTGCAATGACCATTCTTCTTACTGGTTATGGCTTTTCTAATTTCTCCAGAACCAGATTTTTGTTTGTTTGGTTTTGCTTTTTTCTTGTTTCTTCTCTGTGTTCTGGTGAATTCAGGGTGACAGTCTAGCCTTTGGGTAGTTGGTAGCTGTGCTTTTGTTGGGAGGAATAATTATGCGGTCTTCTATTCCATCATCCTGCTGACATTCCTCTGGTTTTCTTCTTATAAGGACACCAGCTATTGGATAAGGTTCACCTTAATCCACAGTAACCTCACTTTTACCAATTTCATCTGCAAAGACCCTATTTCCACATAAAGTCACACTCACAAACCCAGGGTGTGCTTAAAAACTTCAGCACAGTTCTTAAGTTTGGGAAACACAGTTCTATCCATAACACAAGCTATTCTCTTGGGTATGAAATACAATATTGAAAATTAATGGACAACAACAGCAACACAATACGAGCAGTATTGCCTTGGGTTGAGGCTACAGGAAGGAAATTTTGAATCATGTAAAGAATTCATCCAAGTTAATTATCCACTTGCTTATGGGAAAAATAATACAGAATAAATGGTGAATAAAGAAAGTTATAAGTAACAACAATGGCCTCAAATAATTGCATAAAATGAAAATTTAATTGTCCATACTTTCTTCTTTGTCTATGTACATTAACAATTTATTTTTTCTTCTCACTTTTCTATAGAACAGTATATGATAAATGTTAGTGGTTAACTGCATAGATTTCGTGAGAGCCAGGCAGAAACATAGGACAAAGGATACTACCGAGACTGATACGGGGATTGATGGGACCTGGGCTCTTTTTCTTGTGAGAACGAGTCTATTCTTATTTATAACATTTATTTTTAATTTTTAGGGAAGAGGGAGATTGTGCTATGTTTTCTTCAGGATGAGTGAGGAAAGTGTTTCTGGATATTGAGTAGCCACAAGACTGTGCTGGATGCTCTACAACCTCACATCCACACTCCAGTTTCTTTCTTTTAAGCAAAGCATGGAGAGAAAAAACCAACATTCTCAGACCTCCTTACAGACTGTATGTTTCGCTTCCGCTTTACATTCAGACCTGGATTATGTGAGGAGGTTATGACTTGAAAGAGAAACGTGATTCCAGAGTTGGGAGCTGTATGCTGGCTCCACACTATAGCAGAGGCTCCAGCAGTGGAGAGGCTGGAGCTCCCCTGGAAAACCAGTTCTGTGCTGTAACTTTTGAAACTGTTTCTGGAAACTCAGCCCATCTGTCCCTTCAGCATTCCCCCAAACTTCTGCATGCCATTTGATATCTTGCACAGCTGACACTTGAACAACATGGGTTTGAACCTCGCAGGTCCACTTGTATGTAGGGTTTTTATTTATTGCATTTTAGGTTTTGGGGTACATGTACAGAACATGCAAGAGAGTTGCATAGGTACACACGTGGCAGTGTAATTTGCTGCCTTCCTCCCCTTCACCCACATCTGGCATTTCTCCCCATGCTATCCCTCCCCAGCTCCCCCACCCCACTGTCCTTCCCCTGTTCCCCCAATAGACCCCAGTGTGTAGTGCTCCCCTCCCTGTGTCCATGTGTTCTCATTGTTCATCACCCGCCTATGAGTGAGAACATGCGGTATTTCATTTTCTGTTCTTGTGTCAGTTTGCTGAGAATGATGGTATCCAGTTTCATCCACGTCCCTACAAAGGACACTAACTCATCGTTTTTGATTGCTGCATAAAATTCCATGGTGTCTATGTGCCACATTTTCCCAGTCCGGTCTATCATCGATGGGCATTTGGGTTGATTCCAGGTCTTTGCTATTGTAAACAGTGCTGCAATGAACATTCGTGTGCATGTGTCCTTATAGTAGAACGATTTATAGTCCTTTGGATATATACCTAGTAATGGGATTGCTGGGTCAAATGGCATTTCTATTTCTAGGTCCTTGAGGAATCGCCACACTGTCTTCCACAATGGTTGAATTAATTTACACTCCCAGCGGCAGTGTAAAAGTGTTC
>JAPYYA010005028.1:0-11184 GCA_028533165.1 Leontopithecus rosalia | reverse complement strand
GGCAATTCTCCTGCCTCAGCCTCCTGAGTAGCTGGGATTACAGGCATGCGCCACCATGCCCAGCTAATTTTTTGTATCTTTAGTAGAGACGGAGTTTCACCATGTTGACCAGGATGGTCTCGATCTCTTGACCTCGTGATCCACCCGCCTCGGCCTCCCAAAGTGCTGGGATTACAGGCTTGAGCCACCGCGCCCGGCCGAGCAGTTTCTTTAGGGAGATATAAAACCAGTTTAACAGGGTTTCCCATTGGGGGATGTTGCTCCACATTTTCCTAGACTTGGATTTATCCTCCTTAGCCTGGCTGCACTCTGAGCGTTTAGAGTGCAATATTCCTATCCAGTCCATGTCATCTTAGTACTTTATGTGTTTTTCATTTGAGCCCATATTTCATCTGAAAATGTCAAAACACTGCCCACACATAGCCAGAACCCAGCGGAGAAGATAGAGTCTCTTTATGAGACCTGCCAAATGGGGTTCAGTGCTTATCTGATCATGAATCATAAAAGCTTTTAGGACAGATGGTGTGATCATATCCAAGAACAATGCCCTTTCAAGAGCGATGCTAATTGGATCACGTGGCATAAGAGTTTCACATCTGTCACGTGGCAGAGACGGAGTTTCCTTTCACTTTAGTTAGTTTCTGTTTCCAGGAGTGGGTAGAGCTTCCTTCAGTGTGTTCAATAAGCACATCCAGGGCCCTAATACACTCATTCATTCATTCATTTATTGTGCACATGTTCTCTCAGTTTCTTCTATGTGCTGGACACTGTTCTACACGTGTTCACTCCCTGAAGCTTTCCTTCTATGTGGGGAAAGGTGAGTAATAATTAGGTAGACTAATAAATAAGTAACATAAACGCAGCTCATGATAAACACTGTGAAGACAACCAGTAGGGTAATCGTGAGTGTATGTGCCTGGGTGCCTGTGGAGAACAAGGCAGAGGGGAAGCTACAGGGAACTCAGTGGTGACATCTCTGCTTGTCTCTGAATGAGACAAGGGAGCCAGGCATGTGAAGATCTGGGGTGAAGGGTGTCTGGAAGGGAGAACAACAAAGGCAAAAGCACTGAGCTCAAAATAACCTCCATCTATTTAAAGATCAGGAAGAAGTTCAGTGTGGCTATTTATTACCTAGTGAGGGGCAAAGAGGAACAGAATGAGGTCAGAGACATAGTCAGGGGCCATGGTAAAGATATTAGATCTTATTTTAATAAAAACCTAGTATCAGTGACTGCTACATATAGTAACTCATCTAGTCCTCACAAAATGGTATGAGGTAGGTACCATTATGAACCCCATTTTACAGAGCATAAAACTGAGGCATGGGGTAATTAAGATTTGAGCTCAGAGCTAAATCCAGGACTTGGCTTTAGAGCTGTGCTCTCAGCCACTGTATGTGTAATAAAATGGAATCCACTGAGCAGTTTGAAGCAGGGTGGCATGACCTGCCTTAGATTTCTTAAAGTTTGGGATACGCAAAGGGAGAGAAGAGAAGACGCAGGGAGAACAGGGAGGAGCTGCTACAAGAATCCAGGTGACAGCTGGCTTGGGTGAAGGTGGTGGCCCTGCAGGGGAGGAGTGGAGGGATTTGGGTGTCTTCAGATGCACTGGATGTGTCCGGTAAGAGCAGAGAGGAATCAGATATGACTTAGATTGCAGCAGAGGCTGTTGAATCTCTACCCTCACAAAGCTTATGATCAAATGGTCCAATCAAATGCTCATTTATTTATTTCTTTATTTTGGGAGACCAATTGGCTGGTGTTCTTGGTGTATCCACTCAGGCAATCATGGGAATGGTGTGTGCCACTGAGGGAGGGCTGCAGCTTCTCCGAGGATGGCTTGGTATAATAAAACTCATGTTAATTTCACCTGATCTGCTCCCAGGACCTGGATCTCCAAATATATAGGGAAGCCACAGTTTATTTTCTCTTTTGCCAGCCCCATTGACCCAGGGAGAATGCCTGGGCTGTGATTCGAGTCTTTAACGTTGGTCCAAGCTAAGAGAAGCTGGCGTTCTGGATGCTTTAATTCTCCAGAAGCGCTGAGCTATCCAAATCCCCGGAATGTGCCAGACTCCTTCAGCCCTCTCATCTGTGCTCTTTTTCTTCCCCAAAGCCCTCTCTCCTCCTCACCCCTCAGATTTCAACTCAGCACCTTAGCTCTGTGCAAATCTCTTCCTGACTCTCCTCAGCTGACTAGCCCCACTCCTCGACTGCGCTCTTCAGGAGCAGGGTATGTGTGTGATTGTGTGTGTGTGTGTTTGTATGTGCATGCATGCCAGTGTATCTGTTGTGTGCATATTTGTGCATGTGATTGTGTGGTTGTGTGTATGCATGCATGCGTGTGTGCATGTATGTGTGTGTGTGTGTGTGTGTGTTGGTTCATCTTGGTATCTCCAGCATCTAACATAACACCTGTTATACAGGAGCAGGGACTGTAAAAGGAGGCTTTTGCTTTAGAACAGAGACATCAAGGAAGATCAGTAAAGGAATAGTAGAAGCAGCAGCCAAGGAGATAAACTTTGTACATCAGCCTCTGTAATGGAAGCTAAGATGGCTTCATTGTGGTCTTTGCTCTCCCAAGTAGGAGCAATGTGGGAAAAAGTAGAGTAAGACTTGAACACTGAGGAAATGGCTCTTCCTCGGGGAATATCCATTGGCATGCTGGTAAGTCCAGGTGTGAGGATCTTCCCCAGTAGCTCAAGGTGAACAAGTTTTTCCACTTGAAATGTTCAACCATTTTCCTTCATTATTTTTGTGGGCAAATTTACCTTCATACAATAATGACCTCATTCAGATTCCTCCAAAATGTCATTGGATTCGAGAGCTGCTCCAGCTGACTTTGTGCCTCTTCACATCAGAATTGTTGAATTCGTTCATCTGGGCAAATTAGAACTGTGCCAAGATCTACCTTCCATTACACAGCACGGGCAGAACAGGGGAGAATGGGGAAAAATAGATGAGCTGAAGGAAAAGAAAACTGTGGGTTTGTGAAACAAAGCAGCAATTTTGAAGGAAAGAAAAGAGATCCATCAATTAGGTTATTAAATATATTGTGAAATTTCTGTTTTCACATGCATTCCTCTTTGGCTTTTATTCTGTCATCGTCTCACTAGACTTTCATGGTGCGTAGCCCACATGCTTTAGGAAAGAAGATCACAGATTTGGAATTCAAAAACAAGACTTTGTTGTTAATAAGTATTGCATTTCTGGAAAGGAGGGGGAATGTCCATACCCACCAGCAACCTCATAGGTTAAAAGACTAGGCTTTCTTTTACACCTGAGTAAAATCTAAGACCCCTTCTAAGATTTTCCTTGTCACCCACCCGGGAAGAGGAGCCCCATGACCCTCAAGTAGGAGGGATGGGACATGAAGATGCCTTCTGGAGGGGGGTAGGGGGAGGGCCGCCGCCCCTGCCACCACCGCCGCCTTGGAGTCACCAGCCAAACTTCAAAAGGTCTAGTTGGTAGGGATGTTGTATTTGACACATACTGTATTTAACACATATTTGAAAGAGGCTACTATTTTTGTTCTGAAAAATATTTTGGATCATAACAGGTTACTGCATTTGTGTAAGGGAATAAAATGAGGGACGTCTATAAAGGAGTCATAGTGTTTAGCCTGTGGACTACAAGATTTTAATATTCGTGATCTATTTGCCAGGTGATTTTTTTTTCAACTTTTAGAATAGGTGGCACAAGATCTGAAGTTACAGAGGAGCTGATTTCCTGGACACACAATCCAGGCGCCATGGAAACCTTGAAGAAGACTTAATGCCGTCTCTGTCCTTCAGGTGTTCTCAGTGTGGTGGGGAGACAGATGAGCAAATTTATAAATTATACAGCGGGTGGAAGGTGTGATAGTAGAGAGATAAATCACCTGTGAGGAGAATGTATGGCAGGAAATAATTTGGCCAAGGGTATCAGAGTTTGCATACAGGAGACACCATCTGAGCTGTGTTTTTATGGATGAGTAGGTGTGTTTCCATCATAAGGAGAGTGACTGATGAAGAGGAAGGGGCACTCCAGCAGAAGCCATGGCACATGGGAGGGCAGAGCACCATGACTGGCTAGGACTGGCATATCAGGGGTCCCATGAGAAGTTAGGTGGTCCTGGGGTATAGGGCTTGGGGAAGAGCAGTGGGAGATGATGCTGGAGGCATGTGGGAGAACTGTGGAGGCCAAGGTGGGGTGTTTTGATGTATTCCTGCAGTCATATTAGTTAAACTGAAGGTCTCTGTGGCTGCTTGCCCACCTCCTCCTTTAGTCTAAGAGGGGAGTAAGTAACTATGGTATTTACCGCCCCAAGCTGTAGCCTTCTGTGTTAGTTTGTTAGGACTGACAAAACAAAGCACCACAAACTTGGCTTCCTTATTGTCTCACAGTTCTGGAAACCAGAAAATGCCACGGTGTCAGCAGGCTGGCTTCCATCGGAAGGCTGTGAGGGAGGATCTCTTCTAGAACTCTCTGTCCCCAGCTTCCGGTGGGTTTCTTGGAAGTGCTGGCATGCTTTGGCTTGTAGATGCATCAACCCAATCTCTGTCATCTTTTATTATGTTTTTTTAGAGAGGGGATCTCACTTTGTCGCCTAGGCTAGAGTGCAGTGGCACGATCTTGCTCACTGCAGCCTTGCACTCTGAGCTCAAGCCACCCTCCTGCCTCAGCGTTCTGAATAGCTTTAACCCATGGCACATGCCCTCGAGCTCAGCTAATTTTTAAAATTTGCTTGTAGAGACAGGGTCTCACTTTGTTGCCCAAGCTGGTTTCGAACTCCTGGCTTTAAGCAATCCTCCCACTTCAGCCTCCCAAAGTGCTGGGATTATGACCAACTCCCAACCAAAAGGATGGAGAATCATACAGGAGACCCAGGCTGCACTGAGGACTAGCACAGCCTCCCACCTGGTGCTGACCTCAGCCCCTGACTCAGTGACTGGATCTGCAAGATCCTAGAATCTGAGCACGAATCCAGAGCTCACATTCCCAGCCTCCCTTGCAGCCATAATGTAGCTGTGTCGGATTTCAGTGCTTAATGTGAGCAACGTGAGGAAAGTAGGACCTGTTATTGGTGATGGTTATGGCATCTGGATTTCAGCTGCTGCAGGTGTGGTTTCCCAGAGGCTGCAGGGTCAAGTTCCTGACTCAGAGGTGGCTTTCCTGCTCAGGACATGGGGGCTGCGGTGATGAGGTCAAGTTCTTGGTATTTCATTGAACTCAGTGCTGGGTAGCAGCCGTGGAGGCTGTTTTCACATCAGGCCAGAACTGCAGCTCATATTTTGAGTGTTGCTTCTGGATAGTTAAGAAAATGTGGCACATATACACCATGGAATACTATGCAGCCATAAAAAAGAACGAGTTCATGTCCTTTGCAGGGACATGGATGAAGCTGGAAACCATCATCCTTAACAAACTAACACAGGAACAGAAAACCAAACACCACATGTTCTCACTCATAAATGAGAGTTGAACAATGAGAACATATGGACATAGGGAAACAACACACACTGGGGACTGTAGGGGGAGGGGGAGGGCGACAGGGGAGGGGGAGCATAAGGAGAAGTACCTAATGCATGTGGGGCTTAAAACCTAGATGGTGGGTTGACAGGTGTAGCAAACCACCGTGGCACGTGTATACCTATGTAACAAACTTGCACGTTCTACACATGTATCCCAGAACATAAAGTAAAAAAAAAAAAGCATTCCTGACACAGTGTGTTCAAAATGCTTTGTGCTGAAAATATGGACAAAGGAAGGAAGAAAGAAAGAATACAAAGGCTGACCAATAAATTGGAATTTGAAGGCCCTGGCTTTAGAGCTGGGTAATGACTTTGGGCAAGTTACTGCTCATTCCTGATTTCTAGAGAATTTATAGTATTATAAGTGGGGCTTTAAGGCCTCTCTGGTTTAAACGTCCTTTGAAACAATGTAATAGTTCAATGTCTACATGACATTTACTTTGAGGTTTTATTTTTTTGCCGTCAAAAATGTGGAATAAGATTTAGATGAGATCATAGTCACTGATTTAGATCAATCTCATAAAAATACGTGTGTTTTTCTTGCTCCAGGACACTGGAGGCGGCAGCATGCCGCTTCCCCCATGGCAGACATGTGGCCGGGGGTGCAAGTCAGAAGAGTGAGTGTGGCTGCTGCAGGCGGCTTTGCCCAGGCTCCCTTGCACCTGCAGGAAGGCTTCTCCTTGGCTGGTGAGTTTTGCATCATGAAGCAGCACATTCCTATCTTTTACTGTGTGATGTTAAATCTATGAGACAAAAATATAAAGGAGCCATTTCTCAAAAGCCTTGGCGTTGTTGAATCAGTGAACTGTGCACCAGCGCATTTGTTCTCCGGAAGCACTGAAATAGCAGTACCCGGTGATGGGGACCCAGCCCCAATAAGGTGGAAATACAATTTAACGAGTTTCCTCAAAAAAGACCACACAGCCTGGCCCCGCTTGGTGACGTGGAGTGTGCATCAAGATAGTTCACTCACTGTTCAGTTCCCCTCTTTCTGGGTCAAGAAGCTTTACTCACAAAGGTTATTCAACACCCTTATTTCCGGGTGGGAAATGGCCTAGAAGATGGAGCCTTGTTTACCACAAGAAACTGGTCGCCATTTCCAGATTATTCTCTCAGCTAGAAAGGAGGGCAGTGGTATAAGTGAAATGAGAAAAGGTCCCTTGTCCCCCTCTCAGGGCGTGCAATGGGGGTGTGGCTCAATTCTTCAGTGCCCCGCTGCTCACATCTCTAGGGAAGTATATGGACTGGAAGGCTGTCGGTCCCTACCCCACGGCAGTGTCTTGGGGTGACCGTTTACAGCTGAAGCCCCAGTAGGCGTGTGTTATAGCGTGCTCCTTTAGTTTGGCTGTCTGTAGGTGGCTTATGTTAGCCCAGTTAGACCTGTGCCTTATAGACCTGTGCAAGGACAGAGGGCTTTCTGTATCCCAGGGTTCTTGTCTTGGTGTACCATAAGAATCAGATCATGCGTGGGATCGGAGAATGAGTGCAAGGTTTTATTGAGTGGAAGTAGCTCTCAGAAGATGGGGGAGCCAGGAGGGAGATGGTTTTCACCTGGAGTCAGGCTGCTTGGCGGCCCAACTCTTCTCTGACTGCCCAGGCCAAACTCCTTGTCTTTACTCCAGTCGATGGCCTGCTGGTGTGTCGGTATGCTCCTGAGTGGGTGCGTTCCTCTTGACGTGCAGTTCCTGTGTGTTCCTCCACTGCTGTGCTCCCCTCGACATCCAGCTGCCTGTGTGTCTGCCTGCTTGGGTCTTGGGTTTTTTTTTTTTTTTTTTTATAGGCACAGGTTATGGGCATGGCAGGCCAGCATGGTCTTGGGAAATGCAACATTTGGGCAGAAAAACAAAAATGCCTGTCCTCACCCAGGTCCGTGGGGACAGGGCCAGGGGTAGAGCCCTAGCTGGGGGCCACACCCTCCTCTACTCAGAATTTCCCTTCCCCCTTCTGTATCACACATGCTGGGTTTCAGCTGTGATGGCTAATTTTAATTTGGTGTCAACTTGGCTAACAGTGCCTTGGTTAAACACTAGTCTAGATGTGGCTGTGGAGATATGGTTTAGATGTGATAAACATTGTGTTGGGAAATGCTGAGTGCATGATAGAAGATACTGTTTGCTGTGAAGAATGATGGCAGGGAAAACCTAGGCAATGCCCCCGTCAGACAATAGCAGGAAAATCTGCTGTTCAGGGCCACCAAGCTTCATAATATCTGATGTCCTTAACATCAAAACACTACCCTTATCTGGGGTCAACACCCTTATTTCAAGGTGGGAAGTGACCTAGCATCTGGCATTACCTCAAACTTCATCATGTCACACCCTAGACCAGACGCAGCAAAACTTCACACCCTTATCGGCCTCTGTGTTTTCACACACCCTCTTTCACCTGCCTGAAACTACTTAGGGAATTCTAAAGTGGCAGAGCAATACTTAAATATCATACACTGATGAAAACAGTTCTTTAAGCGTGGGCTATCTGACCCTGCCCCCATGGCTCCCTTGCGGAGAATACTTTTTAGTTTGCCTATGATCAGTGGTAAGCAGATACCAGCTGCCTACCTGTTATATTTTTGTGTTATGAAGAAATATGGAATATCTGTTTGTTAATGGTGATCACTTGTTCAGAGAGAACAAATGTGTGGGCCCGAGTCTGCTTGAGGCCCTCAGCCTGGTATGCTATTAGCTCCTGAGGCTCTCAGCTTGGAAGGTTGCTGGCCCCCTGAATAGACCCACTTTGCTGTTCTATCTGGGTTTGCTTCTCAATTCCTTCAGCGACGCCTGGGTGGGGGTCTCTAAGACCAAGCTGAGCTTGGTACATTGGAATCAGTAGACTTCGAATAAAGCAGATTACCCTCCATAATGTGGGTGGGTCACATTCAATCAGTTGAAGGCCAAAGGATCCAAGACTGAGGTGTCCCTAAGAATGAATTCTCAAGATGGCAACATGGAAAATCTGACTGGAATTTCAGTCTGCAGCTCTGTGGAATTCAGCTCAAGATTGAAACATTAGCTCTTACTTGACTTTCCAGCCTGTCAGCTTGCCCTATAGAATTTGGACCTGCCCTATAAAATTTGGCTCACACCTGTAATCCCAGCACTTGGGAGGCTGAGGCAGGCAGATCATATGAGGTCAGGAGTTCAAGACCAGCCTGGGCAACATGGTGAAACCCCCATCTCTTCTAAAA
The DNA here is from genome assembly GCA_028533165.1 of Leontopithecus rosalia. Taxonomy (NCBI): domain Eukaryota; kingdom Metazoa; phylum Chordata; class Mammalia; order Primates; family Cebidae; genus Leontopithecus; species Leontopithecus rosalia. Next base: position 2,488 of record JAPYYA010005028.1, on the reverse strand, counting down.
CTACAACAATTAGCAGGGTGTGGTGGCAGCCATCTGTAATCCCAGCTACTTGGGAGACTGAAATATGAGAATATCTTGAATCCAGGAGGCAGAGGTTGTAGTGAGCTGAGATTGCGCTGCTGTACTCCAGCCTGGGCGACAGAGTGAGACTGTTAAAAAATAAAATTGGACCTGCTGGCCCCATAATTATGTGAGTCAGTTCTTTAAGATGAATCTCTCTGTCTGTCTCTCTTTCTGTCTGTTTCTTTCTCTGTGTCTCTCTCTCTCTGTCTCTCTCTCTCTCTCTGTCTGTTTCTCTGGAGAATACTGACTGATATCCCAGCCCTGGTTTCCCCTGACTCCACCTCTACCGATGGATGTTATTTTCTGTGTGTCATCAGTTTCTCCTTTAAAATAAATCCCTATTAAGTATATCAAGAGTTTGAAAATGTGCTCCCATCATTTCCTGGGTTAGAATCTCTTCCTGGGCTGCACCTCTGAATCAGCTTTGCAGCCTGTCAATCATACAAATGCTGGACCGCTTCTCCTAAGATTCCAGGTCAGTAGACTCAGGGCAGGCACTGAGTATTCATGGTCTTTAAAATGTGCCCAGGTAAGTCTGCTGTTGAGTGCCGCCAAGCTTCATGATAATCTGATGTCCTTAACATCCAAACACTACCCTGATCTGGGGTTCGACACCCTTATTTCAGGGTGGGAAATGGCCCAGAATCTGGCATTACCTCAAACTTCATCGTCACACCCTAGACCAGACGCAGTGAAACTTCACACCCTTATTTGCCTCTGTGTTTTTGCACACACTCCTTCACCTGACTGAAATCCACCCCACCACACATTCCCTGTCACCTGGCAAACTCCTATGAATCCTTCAAGGTCCAGTAGAAGGGTGATGCTTTTCCGGGCCTCCAGGGCCTGAGCACATACATCTAATAACTGTTATAATGTTGACCACATCACATTACCATCTAACTATGCTTCTCTGTTGGCTGCAAACTCTTCAAAGATGGGCATCCCATCTTTGTGTCCTCATTGCCCGAGTGATGCCTGACATTTTAAGCTATACATTTTTGCTGAATTTAAATCACAAAACAAGCTCCTCCTGTACTGATTGCACGCTCACCAAGCAACATTTGGATAATTTGACTTCCCCGGCAGCTCCTGCTGATGGAGTGAATGCGTGTTTGGTCAGACCGATGTGAGTGTCTGAGCCTCATGACAGTGCATTTATTTCCAGCTGTAAATTAATAAATAGGAGTCCTGGTTTACACACACTTTGTTGAATAAATGGCTTGCCTGTGGTCATAGCTCAATTATCCAAATACAGATGATCCTCCCAGCCTATTATTTGCAGACTGGTTTTTATTTATTGCCTTGAATTTGTTCTCTCTCTCTTTTTTTCTTTTGGCTCTGCTCAGTCCCTCTTCTCCTCCCTGATGTGGATAATTGAAAGCTGGCACCATGTGTGACCCCATCAGAAAGGCCATCTTATAAAGCACTGGTGTAGTGTCAGTGTTACTGATGGTCTTGGCTACATATATATCTGGGGCAGAATCCACCAGATGTTGGTGTGGTAAATCTCCCCTCCATTTGAAGGAGTTTGCTGCAGCAGAATCTAGTTTAGGACTGTGCTGTGTAAGTTCTATCAAGAAGACAGGGACCCTTGCTTGTTGGTTGGAAGGTGAGTGATGGAGAGGGAACCCTGCTGGCTTGTAAGTAGGGACTGATCGGACTGTGCTGTGTAAGTTCTATCAAGAAGACAGGGACCCTTGCTTGTTGGTTGGAAGGTGAGTGATGGAGAGGGAACCCTGCTGGCTTGTAAGTAGGGACTGATCTTTCTTACTCTCAGCATCCTACATATGTTGCCCTCTTGAATAGTCTGAAGAGAAAAACCAAACTTTTTTTTCCTCTCTCCTGTGGAAGAGATGCATAGGGCAAGACGTGGGAAGGGGTGACAATTGCATGTCCTCTCTGAGAGCATCACCTTCCAGGAAGCTCTGCAGGTCCAGCGATCCGGAAGCTGTCTGCATACTGTCCTTTTAGGTTTTATGGAGGCTTCCTTAGCATGATTAATGACATGGGTGGCCTTAGTGATCAACTCAACAGTCAGCCCCTCTCCCATCCTTGGAGTTTGGGAGTTAGGGCTGAAAGTCTCAACCCTTTAATCACCTGGTTAGTTTCCCTGGCAACCAGCCCCCATCCTGGTGCTATCTGGGAGTCCACCAAAGGTCACCTCATTAGAACAAAACATGCTTCTATCACCCTGGAAATTTCAAGGGATTTAGGAGCTTTCAAAATTACAAAGCTCTTAGAAACTCTGTGGCAGGAGCCAGGGTCAAAAACCAAATATTAAGGAACGATCCAAGATGGCCGATCGCTAACATCTCGGGATTGCAGCTCGCAGTTAAAGCTCATAGAACTAGAGGACGCCACACTTTCAGACAAATTCTGGTCGCTCAGGAGCAGAAGATTCCCAGTGGAGGAGCCACGCGGG
>JAPYYA010005027.1:0-11185 GCA_028533165.1 Leontopithecus rosalia | reverse complement strand
ACATTTTCAACCAATTGTGACTAACAAGACAAACAGCTAATTTTAGGGAAATAAACAAACTCCCCCAACCCAACGTAAGGTTATCATTTTGCTATTTCTCAGTGCTAAATAAATGTGGAACTTACCTTCCCCTATCAAAATTCTAAGATTAAATTTTCTCAGCTTTCAATTTAAAGGTATGGTCATTGAGGTTTTTTTTTTTTTTTTTTCTTAAAGGCTCTATTACTATCCTACAAATTGTTTTAAAAGAGAAAGTCAATTAAATATGTGAGCTCAAACATGTTATGTTTAAAGACTAGCCCATCTCTTTCTCTCCAAAACTGAATTAAGTTGAACATATGGAGAATATGTTAATATTTATAATACCACATTATAAAAGTAAGGGTACTTTAACAGGTCAATAATTTTCCTAAGGAGGAAGAGATTCATTTTTAATGTCAACTTTGAGATAGCTGACATATTTCCTTACATTATTTTTAGAACTTCTAACATAGCCGAGGAGAGGTATGCCACAGTTAAGAGCACTGATCTTGGTGTTGTACGATTTCAAAATGACACTTGTGTTTTGTACCTCTGAAGGTACAAGGAATCCTTTAAACTAAGAAGGGTCACATGGAGTATAGGCTCCCTCTGATGAGATGCCTCAAACATTAAACCCGTGTATTTAAAAACACCATGTACAATTACATAGTCGAATCTGTTTTTCTTTTTCTCATAGAAATCTCCACTTTACTGATAAAATACTTCTTATGGGTTTCTGCACAAACCCGCAAGCAGTATTTTATCAGTAAAGTGGAGATTTCCCTTCTTTTATGCACTAGGAGGGACTTAGTGCATAGGAGGGACCCAGTGCATAAAAGAAGGGACCTGGTGTCAGATCTTTTTATATTGATTGATTTTTTTAAAATAATGTCAATTTCTAGGGCCCCAGTCACCAGGAAGAGGAGGATTCAGTGTCTCTGAGGCTGATTGAGAGAGGCTGACTTCAGAGCCTCTATATCTCATTTGCTGAAGGAGAGTTTCTGATTTTGAGGCAGTGTTTCTTATGCCTGACTATAGAGATAATTAAGCAAAAGGCCAGTTTTATCTCCAGACAATTGCAGAGGCTGGTAGTGTTGGTTATTGGCCAGTTCCTCAATCTGTATTATGAGATGCACCCTGTGTTTTAATTTAGAATGTGTTTATTTTACACAACTTACCTACATTAGACCTCTGATGATTGTCACATTTATTGTTATTAAATGATTTTGGATTTCTTTTGTCTTTTCTGTACATATTACCTTACAACTGGATACTCTATTTATTGGGTTTACCTGGGGTGTAAAAGGGTATTTGGATAATTCCTTCCATAAAATTTTAGGCCATGAATCTAAAATTATTCATTAGCTAACATTTTACTAGCACATTCTAAACATTTTTACATATAAAACATCTATGTAATTCCAAGACATTAAAAGTCAATACAGTATTTAAAGTCAGTTATATGCATTCAGGCAGGTGACTCTATCTTACATCTTTCATCTTCTAAAGAAACAAAAATGTGATCAAATATTGGATCTACCACTTACTGTTCTTCTTGGGATGAGTTTCTTAAGCCTTTCTACCTCAATTTCCTCTCTATAGAACATTATGGAGAATACGTTAATATTTATTATACCACATTGTAAAAGTAAGGGTACTTTTGCATGTACCCTTACTTTTAATGCCAATCTAAGAGATTTCTGTGTTAGGACTAAATGAAAAACAATATAGAATACTTATCACAGATTCTGGTATTTGGCATATAGTCTGTAAACTACTGTTAAAGCAAATCCCCAAATTTTCCTTATGTGTGTATATATAATCATATATGTGTATATAAGTATGTATAAATATGTGTGTGTCTGTAAAACTTCAAAAGTGCACTTCATTTGTCAAACAAGTTTCTCCTACCTACCGAGTTAATTTTATTGGATGTCTTTGTGTGGATGTTTGTGTATGAGTTCTCTTACAGACTTGTTAAGTAGATACAGAAGAGACCAAACACATCACAGTGACTGACTTCCCTATATGACACCCACAAATTATATGCAATATATGCATGTGTGTGTCATGTACATCTATTTACTACGATTTCTAGAGATGATGTAGAAGTTCTACAATAATAAAGGACAGCAAAAATTCTTGTATACACTTAGAAATGAGATTTCACTTCCAATAAGTTTATCTAACTTATGTAGTGTAATGTTGATTTGGTTGGTTTTAGGTGTAACATTCGTTCAGAAGTACCATCTCATAACAAATTTCAGAGAACCTGGATGAAAATAATTATACAAAAATTCCCTATGAAATATTCATTTTTAATATGCATTCTGTTTGGGTTCAATTTTTTAGATAGTTTCTTTAAATATATTCAGCTTTCATATTGCTTTGCTTTATACTGTCAAAACAATAGCAATATTTACTTTACTGTCAAAGAGATCAATTTCAACAATCCAGTATAAAACACAAATCATACCGTTTGCTGACATTAAAAAAAGAATTCATTGAATTTTTCACTATTTTAGCCAGTTACATATTGACAATTGTGAATAATTTAAGTTTTTTTAAGCACACACACATGAAATAAAAACAACAGATTTGCAGGTAAAATGAACTAAACATCAAGGAGAAAAATTACTTGCTAAGACCTGAATGTACAAGTGGGATGTTGCTGTAAAACTGCTTTTTCATACATCTATCAGCTAATTGTCAGATTTGGTTCTGTAAGTCATTAATAAACAAACAATACAATTGTGTATTAGGCTGGTGAGTCTGCTGTGATATTCTGAGCTTGGAATTATATCATTGGTATTAGTTGGAATTAGGTAACAGGAAAATTACAAGAGATGTTAATATCCTGATGTTGTTGATACATTGCTGCTAAGATGAAACAAGAAGAATACAAGGAAAATTCAGTAAGGTAAAGTTGATCTCAAGACTTGGTCACAGAATGAGTACCTGGTGGAGCTGGGATTCCTACCTGTGGCTGTATCTGTTAGGAGTTCTTCCAGGAGAGGAGTAGGCTGTCAGTGGGCACATTTAAGCTGAAAACACGAATAAATTTAAATTTCCCACATGAGTGGTCATTTTTATTGCACTTTTAATAAGCTCTATAGATAAATTTCATAATCAAACATTTGAAAATATCAGATACACAGGAAGGAATATAAATATAGTTACTCTTTAAATAGTATGCAATCTGAAAATAAAACTGATGGTAAAATCTTTCAGCAACAGTGCTTTTGGAAATATTTTGACCCTTCCACATATTACCTTGAACCAAATATCTGTGAGGCAGCTGGTAAAGAGGCTGAGTTCATAACATATGTATTGGCTTACACAAACTTCTAAGCAGTGATTTTGGTTTCTTCATTGACATTAAAAAAAAATTTAAACCACAATGAGATATCATCTCCCACTTGTTAGAATGTCTATTACCAAAAAGACAAAGGATAACAAGAGTTGGGGAGCATGTAGAGAAAAAGGAACACTTGCACTCTGTTGGTGTGTGTATAAATTAGTACAGTCATTATGGAAAACAGTATGGAGGTCCTTAAAAACATAATAAACAGAACTACCACATGATCTAGCAATATCACTACTGGGAATATATCCAAAGGAAATAAGAGCAGTATGTTAAGGAAATATCTGCACTCCAAAGCTTATTAATGCAGCATTATTCACAATCGACAAGATATGGAATCAATCTGTGTCCATCAACAGATAAATGGATAAAGATGGAATACTATTTGACCTTATAAAAGAAAAAACTCTTAAAGTAGGAATATCTAACAAGAATTTTCACCAATCCATCACCTCATGTAGTTACCTTTTAAAATATTACTTTAATTGACAAATCGTAATTGTATTACATTATGTATTACAGGTATAGAGTGGAAGCTGCTGCTCTAAAAATCTGACAATGAAATAAGAGTTGAATCTAGAGCAAGCAGAAGAAAGGAATTATAAAAAAAACACAGTGCAATGTGATGTTTTGATACTTTGTTCTTCTTATAATGCCTTTCTTCCGCTTGCTCTAGATTTAATTCTTATTTTATTGCTAGTTCTTTAAAGTAGCAGCTTAGATAACTGATTGGATACTTCCCTTCTTTACTAATATAAACAGTTAATGTTTTTAAAGTTCTGTAGGCACTTCTGTAGCTATATCCTGCTGAAGTATTGCATGGTATTTATTTTCATTGGGTTAAAATATTATTTAATTTACTTTGAGTCACCCTCATTGACCAATGGTCTATTGAAAGTAAATTGATGATTTTCCAAATATTTGGGAGAATATTCTAGATATCTTTCCATTACTGATTTCTAATTTAATTTTTTATGTTATAAATCATGAACATAATTTATATTATTTCTCTTCTCTTAATTTGTTAAGGCTCATGTTATGACCCAGAATACGGACTGTCATGGTGAATGTTCCACGTATACTTTGAAAAGAATGTGTATTCTGCTGTTGTTGGATGGGATGTTACAAACATGATGGTTAGGTCAAGCTAGTTGATAGTGTTTTCAGGTATTATGTATTTTCACTAATTGTTATGTCAGTTACTTCTTGAGGAATGTTGAAGTCTCCAAATGTATTTGGGGATTGAACTATTTCTGTTCTAAGAGTTTTTTCTTCATGTATGTTGAAGCTTGATTGTTAGATGCACATGTTTAAGACTTATCTCTTCTTGGGAAATTGAGCAATTTATTGTTAAATAATGTTCCACTTTATTATAGTATTCTTTGGTTTAGGTATATTTTTGTCTAATAACAGTGTTTTGGTTAATTGTACTGCATGGCATAACTTTTGTCCACGGCATATATTTTTCTTTTTATTATTAACCTATGTCTTTATATTTAAAATGAATTTCTTGCAGGTAGCATATGACTGGGTTTTACTATTTTTATTAAGTTTTATAGTATCTGTCTTTCAACTGGTCTACTTTGATTATTCACATTCAGTATGATTGAATTTAAATTTTATTTAATATTGTTGAATTAAAATCTTGATCACTGTTTTCTGTTTTCTATTCCACTTATCATTTTATACTTTCTTACTTCTCATGTTGAGCATTTTTATGATTTCATTTTATTTATATTGACTTATTTGTACCTAGTTAAAAAACTTATTGACAATTACCATAGTGTTTATAATATCCATCTTTTAAAAAAATCAGAATCTGCTTTCAAATGTCATAACACTTTACATGTATTGCAAGGAACTTTCAGCAGTCTCCTCGCAATTCCTCTTTTCCATTTTTTTGTGCTATTGTTAACATACATTTATTTCACATACGCACAATAGTTTGATAGTTTTTTATGAGTTAAAGCAATTAAAATAATAAAAAATCAATTTTATTATGTCTTCATTTATTTCATTTCTTTGGCTCTTCAATTTTTCACATAGATTGAAGTTTCTCTCTGATATAAAATTATTTTACCTAAATAACTTAAAATATTTTATATACTAGTTCTGCTCTCAGTCAATGCCCTCAGATTTTGTTTATCTAAGATAGTCCATATATTTCTTTTTTGAAGTATATTTTCCCTGGGCATAGAAGTATAGGTTGATATTTTTTTCTTATGGTACTTTTAAAATGTCTCTTTTGTATTGTAGCTTCTGTGTGTTCTCAGACAAGTCTGGTATAATTATTATCTTTGTTCTTCCATGTGACTGCATTTGATAAATCTCTGGCTACCTTTAGTATTTTATCCTTGTCTTTTGATTTCAGCGGTATGATTATGACATGCTTTGGTTTTTTTTTTTTTTTTGTCTGCTTGGTATTCTCTGAATTCTTGGATCTGAGATCTGTTCTTTGTTACTAAATTTGGAAAATTCTGAGACGCTGCTTTTCAAATCTTTCTTTTTCTTTGTCTCTTTAGAAAATCAATTATATATATATTAAACTATTTGGTATTGTTCCTAAGCTCTTAAATTCTGAGTTCTGCTTTTCCTCTAAAAGATTATTTTTCTAATTGTGTTTAAATTTGAGTAATTTCTATTGACCTATTTCAAGTTACTGATTGTTTTCTTGGCTTTGCTATCCTTACTTATGACATTCTCTACTTAACGTTGAAGACGTTCTTCATCTCTGTAAGATTTTTCTATTTCTAGCAATTCCACTTTTTTTCTATCATTTCCGTCACTTCACAGAAATAATTATGCAATCTTGCATATTGTCTAACATTTTCATTGGATTTTTAAGTATATTAATTAGAGTCATTTTTAATTTCCTGTCAAATGGTTTGTCATCTGAGTCTGGGTCTGGTCATTTCTTTGTCTTTTGAGATAGTTTCTACTTTTTCTTTCTATTTTTGTATTTCTCATATGTTTTTATTAACAATTAATTAGTCTTTTTTTTTTGGTAAGGTAGTACAGACCAAGGTAAACAGCTTTATTCAGAAAATTTGCAAACATTTTCTTCTGCTGTTTCTAGTTGGGGATTTGAGTTAATATTGTTAGAAATTAGGCTAGGTTTAAAATCCCTTATTGCTATGGTTACTCTGATTCCACTATAATTCTTCAATTTCTTTAGCAATACCTGTGATTTAACATGGGGGATAGCCTGCCTGTGTGTAGGTGTGTGTGCGTATGTGTGTGTTTTGTCATTATTTGTTTTTATCTTTACCTCATCTTTACTTTTGCTCCTAGCTGTATCTTTTGGTATTCTCTTTACCCTTCCCTTCACCAGCAGTTTACTGCTATTATGTGTTATGAAATGCTTGCTAGACTGTCACTGGGTATGGAGTACAGTGGGGAGGTGTTCTCCATTGTCCTGGTTAATCCTCAGTTTTAGGCAGGAACTCTATTTCTAGGATACAGTGGTGTAGCCTCCTTGCGGCTCCTGTTCCTGCTCTGGCTGGAGTCCTGGCCCTGGCATATACTGCTACCTTTTCCCCAGAGCAGTATTTTCATTCTATTTTCTTTGTCCTTTTGCATTTGGCTTAAACCCAGCCCAATTTCTAATAAGATTAACTCAACTCCACACACTAAAAGCCTAGAAGAAGAAAAGGTTTGGAAATTTCCTGGATGAAAATGTTTACCTTGGTCTGTACCCTTGTAGTCTTTAGTGCTACAAGCATAAAAGATTGTGCCACTGTTGATTACCTCGCAGTTCAGATTTTTGTTCCATCAGGTAACCAGTTTTGTTGTGCTAGGTATCAAACTAATAATTTTGCCTCTTCTTGAAAAACTTTGTGTAGAATTGATTTTACTTCCTTTCTTAAATATTTAGGAGAATTCACTAATGAAGCCATCTAAGCCTGAAGTTGTCATTGTGAGAAGGTTTTTAAGTACAATTGTAGTTTCCTTAATAGTTATGTGAACTATTCAGGTTGTCTATTTCTTCTTGATTGAGCTTTGATAATTCATAGCTTTCAGGGAATCCATCTATTTCATCTAACTTGTCAAATAGTTTTCAACTATCCGTAGAATGTTTATATCAATTGTCACATTCTCCTTTGATAGCTTTATGGCTCACAAATAATTTAGAAATGTTTTATTTAGTTAAATATTTGGGATTTTCCAGATATTTATCTAGTTATTAAAACACCAAAGGTTTGGTCTCAGTCTTCCTGTTCACAACACAGAAAACCAATGACTGAGAGGACAAGTATTACCAAGGAAGAAGGCTTTCCTTGGGTGCGATGGCCAAGGAGAAGGGAGCTCAGTTTCAAATCCATCTCTCCGGCCAAAACTAGGGGTTTACATAGCAGGGAAGAAATTTAACAGTAGGTATGAAAACGAAAATTAGGCAGAAGAAAGGAAGGAATCATAATGAATGAGGGGTGGCATCTGCTATGGTGATCTGATGAGTTTCAGTTCTTTGATACTTTTTTTGCCTGAAGGTCCTGTCCTGAGGAAGGAACTCATATAAAACAAATTTAAGTTTCAAGCTCTAAGATCAGAAGGGTCAATTTCTGTGTTTATCAAAAAGAAGAATCCATGGGACTATTGGGTTGGTTTCACTCTTCAATACCTTTTGGTCTATAACAGTATAGCCATCCCACACACATGTAGAGGCACTTTTTGTTCAGCCATAATTTATTTCAGGAATTGGGCTAACCATTCTGTAGCATTTTCCCACAATCTGTATTTGGCAGATTGTATTTTATTGCTATTATTCAATATATTTCTCTTGCTTTATATTTCTTACAACTGAATCTAAAACTTGCATAGTCACATTCAAATTTTAGCAAGAATGATTTGTAGGTGGCATGATAGATTCCTTTAATATTATATCAAGAGCCATATAGCCTGGTTTTCCTAAAATAGATCAGTATTTTCCATTGTTGTCAGTCCATCCACCCATTACAAGACTTAGTAGCAACATTTCATGTCTTTTTTAAAAAATATCCAGTGTGAAGTGTTAGCCAGATCCATTTATAAATTAAAGCTTATAAAATAATGATTTCATAGTTCTGTGATTATTTTTGCTTTATTAGTTGGACTTCTTCTATAGAAAAAAATAACCTTATCAAGTATTTGGCTACCTTGAAACAGTTTTATAAGGTATTATAATTTCTTTTTTCCTTTTATTTGCCAATTTGCAAAATGAGTTATCACACCAGCACTCTACAATGGTAGAGTGATCATATAACTTAACCTCGAAACCATGACACTTATGAGTAAAATGAGGTTATATTAATAATTATCCTAAGACAACAGTCGTAACCTGTGATTATTCCAGGAAAAGCTATTTAAAAGTTGATTATGAACTTACGGATTTTTTTGTATTTTATGTTTCATTTCATTGCAATCATAATTCTTGTTAATATCCTAATTGTTTTATATTTGGCTGTTGAGAGCTGCTTCAAGTTGGTTTCTATGTCATTTTGAGATGATCTCACTAGTCTTTGATAGCGTCTTGCCTTTTTTGGAAGCTACCTCATGCTCATCTTATATATTTCCTTCTTACAGATCTGGAAACATTTATCAAAGAACCTGTTTATTTTAGTAAGGAATGATATGCAGATACCAAAATATTGGTTTTAAAGCTGATTACTTCTGTGTTACATTGCTTTTAGGCCTTTTCAATGAAGATAACTAAGAAAGATGATTTTTTAAAAGAAAAATTAATATTGAGTATCTACTGATATTTCTAAATCAAAATAAAGATTACTGGTATTTAATCTTACTTTTATTTTTTACATTTGTGTTTATTTTCTTTTACTCTTCAAATACTGTTACATAACTTTTAATGTTACCAATATTTTCTACTTTAATATATATTCACTCAATACCAATATTTTTACTAACAATGATTAATTCAGTTTCAAATTTCTGTGATCCTGGTTTTTTCCTTTAGGCATAAGCTACTAATAAGGCCAGTTAAAATCATGTGTTTTAAAATCATGTTAAAAATTGTTGTTTAAATGTTATGCCACCAAATTGATGTATGATTTTGTTTCTTTTAAATTTATTTTTATAACTTATGTAAAAATTCAAAAATATAACACAAGGTAAAAGTATGTGTAGCCTCTTTATCACTTAACTGTTCCTACTTTTGTCACTCTCCAAAAGATAGCATTAATGAAACTATATTAAAGTCTCTATACTGAAACTAGGTTGACTATACTTACTGATATATCATCATCTTATATTTACTGACATATCAACATCCTAAGGTAAGTCTTAATCAAGTCTCTATTGTGAAATGGCTGTTAGTATCTCTGATTTTATTCTAATCATAAGCATCTTTTTCCCCACTGTGTTACATTTTATGTGTCTTATGCTAGTTCACATAAACTGGTCACTTACGGTGTCTGTTTTGGTATACTAATTATAGGGAAATATCTATAGTTGTTCCGATATCAACCCTTACATTTAGATTGTTTATCAAATTTCTTGTTGCAATGACTAAATTAAGCAAATACATTTTATTTTGTTATGTCCTATTCTGACTCTATTACTACTGTGCAGATTTGTAGGATGCAGCAGCTACTAGATACATGACTCTCCTGTGAGTTTGGCTGAATACTAAAGATGCTGGAAATGCCGTTTTTAGAGATGTTCCATGGTAAGGGTCATGTACTCTTAAAATAATGTCTCCCAAGAAACTCTTATCCTGAAAGGTTCTGCTGCATACTTCAAGAGACCCACCCTTGTCTTCTATGTTTATGGCTTCAAATACCTGCAATGAAACTCTACCAGTACAGAGAAGTATCTGTCCCTATGGCATTGCTTAACTTAGCCATTGAACCTTCATTTTGTAATGTAATGTTCTAGTTAATTTCATGTAATAACAGGGAAAAGAATGTGTCTTTAAAACAGTTAATATAATACTTATTCACATAGAGCCATATAATATCCTGGAAAACAGCACTAATTTAATAAGCTCAAGAATTAATGTACTGAAGAAAGCTACTAAGTCTTGTTTAAACCATAACCAATTAATACTTAAATTTATTTGATCACAGAATTTTTGCTTTCTATATAACGTATTAAAATACGGAAGTATCAGTTTTCTATAGAACACAAGTTCAACAAATGCATTTACTGTACAATTTTACAGAGCTTTTAATTTAGTACTGGGAATGATGAATCCTCAGGGTGAAGGTTAATATATAGAATATTTCCCAAATTTATTTATAGCAGAAGTACTTTACTGCATGACACAAACGGTGAGTTATTGTTTAGGACACATAAAAATCATATTTCATTTATTTATTTATTTATTTATATTGCATTTTAGGTTTTGGGGTACATGTGCAGAACATGCAAGATAGTTGCATAGGTACACACATGGCAGTGTAATTTGCTGTCTTCCTCGCCTTCACCCACATCTGGCATTTCTCCCCATTCTATCCATCCCCAGTTCCCCCGCTGCAGTCCCTCCCCTATTCCCCGCAATAGACCCCAGGGTGTAGTGCTCCCGTCCCTGTGTCCATGTGTTCTCATTGTTCATCACCCACCTATGAGTGAGAATATGCGGCATTTCATTTTCTGTTCTTGTGTCAGTTTGCGGAGATTGATGTTCTCCAGATTCATCCACGTCCCTACAAAGGACACGAACTCATCATTTTTGATTCCTGCATAATATTCCATGGTGTATATGTGCCACATTTTCCCTGTCCAGTCTATCATCAATGGGCATCTGGGTTGGTTCCAGGTCTTTGCTATTGTAAACAGTGCTGCAATGAACATTCGTGTGCATGTGTC
>JAPYYA010005026.1:0-11186 GCA_028533165.1 Leontopithecus rosalia | reverse complement strand
TAGATTATTTCAACACTCAGGTGATAAGCATAGTACCTGATAGGAAGCTGTTCATTTAAAGAACAGGTTGAATTAATAAGGTAGTTAAATTAGTTACAACAGTTAATACAATTCAAGAATGAAGTGTTGAACTTTTCCAGATGAAGCCATCATTATCCTTCTGGAACAAACCTCACCTTGCTCCTAAAGGTATAAGCCTCTAAGCCAAAAGATGATTTGATTTATTTGGCTACTCTGTAGCAAATATGTTAACAAAATTTTGATATTGTAACTAAACATAGCCAAAAAAAAAAAAGAACCACCGCCTTTAAAATATACTCGAGGCTCAGATCAAAATCTCCCTACCTATCAGACTACCAAGGCAAAGTAAGTAAAGTATATCTGTTCCTTCCTCCTTTCTGTGCCCAACTAAGCTACCTGTAGCAGTTAGGAATGCATTCAGCTGCAAACAGAAAACCCTACTACAACTGTTAATCAGGATGAGAAGAGCACAGTGTGTCATAGTAAGATGTCTCTGTATTATATTTATGACTAGAGATCACAGTTACACCCAACAGATGCCAACACATAATACCCCAAGGCAGAAGGGAGGCTGGCTGGACCACTTCACTGAAATTGGGAGTCAGTGCACAAGGACCTGATATTTCTTTCAGGAACCAGCAAGAAGATAAAGAGTTACATGGCAAGAGTTAACGACGCAAGGATGGCACAGTTTCTCAGGGAGATCATGAAGACCCCATGTTTCTGTTAAATTTCTGCTCTGCCAATAGCGTATTGATGTGTTTAAGAACTAACTCTCTATAAAGGGTGGTGGAGCTGCGGGGGCGGGGGGCGGGGAACTGCTGCAGCATTTGCCAATTTCCATGTTAAAATTTTCCCACCATGGTGATGTCACTGAAGGTAGAGTTAAAAAGAAGTGGGCACAATACCAGCTCCAGCAACAGCGCTACCCTCTTTAGGACATTGCTTTGACTCTCAAGGTCTCCACTTCATCCTCTCAAGATGGCTGCAACAGCTTTTGTTATTAAGAAAACCAAAGGTTTTCCAGCAGCCTTACCCACCAAATTATTGCTATGTCTTATCCACCAAAAGATAGATGATGGCTTGTTAGCTGGAAGACGACTAAGGGGAGGGAGGTTGGAACAGCTAACAAACAGTGTCTGTCCCCACTAGTCTGATACAATTTTCTCTTCAAGGTTGCCCTTAATATAAATCTGACTTCATTTACATAAAGAGGGAGGAAAACACACAGTGATATGCCCTGCTCTCTATTCCTCCCATAAATGGCCTGGAGTTACACACCACCTCAGAATAGCACAGTTACAAGCAGTATTTTATGGTAGTTCCCTTAGGCTGAGCCACAGCAAAGAGGTGTGCCTGATTTGTTGGTCAGTGTTGTGAAGGCGTGGTGAGCTCTTCCAGGCCAACGTCACATAGCTGACATGGCTAAGGATGTAGAAGCTGAGTATGATACATGAGTGTTCAAAGGGGCCATTTTCTTGTTCAGATGATCCCTTTTTACTCTACCTCGCTGAAGTGAAACTGATTTATTCTAGAACACAGTGGACCAAGAGCAAAACTGTCAGCAGCACTCAGGAAAACAAATTTCTGGCATCCTCCTCAATAAGTCAGACATCCATTCTTTTTCCAGAACCTATATGAAAGGTCTGAGATTCTGAGTATGGCACCTATTGACTATCTGGTAGCAGAAAAAACAGTCAGACTGAAGCTTGCAAGAGTGGGTATTAATCCCATTCTCTCAATAACTAGCTCTGTGACCTTGAACCAGTCACATCTCTTCTCTCAGCTTCAGTTAGCTCATCTGTAATTGAAGGAGTTGAACTGTGCCTTTGTCCTATGGGTCATCTGAGCATTTAAGCAGGAAAAGCAGCTAAACGTTTTTAGGAGGCTGAAAACGTTTTTAGGAGGGATAAAATTTAGATTTTAACCACACTGTTGTTAATATTAAATGGCTACCTAATCAGACCTCTCTTTCATTCCAAATTAATCTGTAATGATTGCGATTGTAACTTACACTTTGTGAAGTGCTTGCTTCTATATTTTTCCCCTTTGTCCCTTCAACCAATTTGAGGTAAGTAGGGCAGACATTTTTATCTCCATTATTTTCCTCCTCAGGGTAATGTAAACTCTCACTCTAGGATTCCCATAGTCTACAGCAGCAATTCTCCAAGCATGGTCATAGACCACTTGCATCAAATCTCTGAAGAACACCTATTACAAATTCCTCTTCCTGGACTGTATTCTAGACCCACTAAATAAGAATCTCTGAGGTGAGGCCCTGAGATTTGTTTGCATTTTTCACATAACACCTCCGTGTGATTTTTATATACTAGTGATTTGAAAATCACTAGTTTTAAAAAATATATTTGGGGGTACAAGTACAGGTTCTTTCCATGCATACATTGTGTGATGGTGAAGTCTGAGCTTTTAGTGTGCCCATCACCTGAATAGTGAACTCAATAGGCAGTCTTTCAATTCCTTTTTTTTTTTTTTTGAGACGGAGTTTCGCTCTTGTTACCCAGGCTGGAGTGCAATGGTGCAATCTTTGCTCACCGCAACCTCCGCCTCCTGGGTTCAGGCAATTCTCCTGCCTCAGCCTCCTGAGTAGCTGGGATTACAGGCACACACCACCATGCCCAGCTAATTTTTTGTATTTTTAGTAGAGACGGGGTTTCACCAAGTTGACCAGGATGGTCTCGATCTCTTGACTTCGTGATCCACCTGCCTCGGCCTCCCAAAGTGCTGGGATTACAGGCGTGAGCCACCGCGCCCTGCCTCAATTCTTATACTCTTCCCACCTGCCCACTGTTTAGAGTCTACAATATGTAAAAGGAACTAACATTTGAGGTCCTATTATGTGTCAGGCACTATACTGGCTGCTTTATATGTGCTCTCTCATTCAACACTCATAACTCAATACAGTGCATATATATATACTATATATGTATATATAGTTTGTCAATAAACTTTTTATTTTGGAGTAATTTTGTATTTATAGAAAAGTTGCAAAGATGGCAGTGATAATATACCCTTCACCAAGTTTCATTGCCCCTATTGTTATTATCTTACGTTACCTTGGTTAGTTTGTCAAAATTAAGAAATCAACATTGGTACTTACTGTTAATTAAACTCTCAATTTTACCAGTTTTTTTTATTAATGTCTTTTTGTATGTTCCATAATCTAGTCCAGGATACTACATTACTTTAGTTGTCCTGTCTTCGTTGTCTCCTCTGATCTGGACAGTTTCTCATTCTTTTCTTGTTTTCCCTCACCTCAACAGTTTTGAGGAGTTCAGGTCAAAGTAGTATAAAATAGTAGAATGTTCCTCGTTTTGTGTTTGTCTGATAGTTTTCTCATGATTAGACTGGGTTATGGGCTTTTGGAGAGAATACAACAAAGGGAAAGTGTCTTTCTCATCACCTAATATCAAGGTATACATAATATCTATATGATATCACTTGGTGATGTTAATAAAGTATATGTTTGTAATCCCAATTCAACCAAATAGGAAACAAGTTTATCAAGCCAGTGTTCCATAATTGGTAAGTGGCAGAACCAGGATAAAGTTTAATTTCTTTTCTCTGCCATTTTGGTTCCAAGTAACCATTCTAGTTTTATTCTCTTCCCATAAAACCCTCCATTTCAGCTCAACTTGTCATTCTCCTCTGTTATGTTTTCCTCCACTCAACTCCAGAAAGTTTCCCAAGTCTTTTTCAGTGTTCAGCTCAAATCCAATCTGCTTGTTGAAATCCTCCATGATCCCCAACACACTCTTCTTTCATGAAATTCTAGATGCTCCTCTAATTTTCCACTTAGCACATATCGTCATAACCGCTGTCTTTCCAGGCTAACATGGAATAATAATGGGAAGAGATCAGCCTGTATGTGAATTCATTTGTTCCTGAGCTGAATGGCATCAGTGTCTTACCTTCTTTAGTCCTTCACACTGTACTCAGAGGATGCTTCTGTTAAAGCAAACTAAATATGGCCTGAGAAGGACTCTGTACTTCTATATTTGAGTCCTTGTGGATGAACTGCAACCTAACTTAATAGGTAGACAAAATTGAAAACCTAACTTAGAAGTATGTGCCTCTAACAATCACTGAGTCTTGGGCGGTCCCAGCAGCTATACTTCAACCAGTCATACACTGCTGAGTGTTCAAACTGTGTTCAAATAAGGCGGATGCCAAGCTGTAACCAATCCAGCTGTTTCTGTATCTCACTTCCGATTTTTGTATGTCCCTTTACCTTTTGTGTCCGTAAATTTGTTCTGACTTCGAGGCACCTCTGCAGTGTCTTTGAATCTGCTGTGATTCTGGGGACTGGCTGATTCATGAATTGTTCATTACTCAATTAAACTCCTTTAAATTTAATTCGGCTTAAGTTTTAAGCACTTCTAAATTGCAAATCTAATTATACCATTCCCATGCTTAAGACTTTTCAGTGACTCCCTATTATTTATAAAATCCAAATGTCTACCCATAACATATAAGGCTCTCATGATCTAAGCTTTGCCCATCATTTCATTTTATCTCTAGCCATCACCTCACACCTCACTCCACAATATCCTGCATTCCAGTCATGATTAACTATTGGCGATTTTCTAAGTGCCCTGTGACCCTTCTGAGCCCTATGCCTCTACACATGCTCTGTTATCAGTGAAGAGACCATTATAGAAGACTCCAGTTCACCCTGGCTGATAGAACAAGGACGATTATAACATCATGTCATAGGAATGTGAAAAGTAGGGAGGTTGTCCAGCAACTCAGCAATGCCATCAAAGACCCAGGCTCTTTGTATGTTTGCTTTGTCATCCTCAACAAAATGTGATTTGCCCTCAGGTTGGCTCCCTTCATAGTCACAACATGCCTATGGTAGTTCTTAGCCTCCTTTCCAAGCATAGTAATGCCTAGAAATAAAAACAAAAAATAAAAATAAAAGAGCTACCTCCTCCAATGTTTCCCTCTTAAGGTCAAGAGACATTTCCCAAGCCCTCGCAGCAGACTTTTTCTTATATATCATTGGCCAGAACTGGTTCATATGCCCACTCGCCTAAAATAATCAAAGAAGAGGAATGGGCCTGCCATAATTATTTTGGACCAATCAATGCTTATTCTTAAAGGTAAGGATAGAGTCACTCTCCCTTGGGTCAAGTAGAGGAGGGAACATTTGAGCAAAATCTCAACTCTGCTGAAAGGAAGGTAATTGGTATTTGGTGGGCACCCAGAGGTGTCTACCACACTGCTGTTGTTGCCTTACCCTTCTTGTCTACTAGGCAAACTCTTTCTTATTCTTTAAGGCTCAGCTCTAATATTACCTCTTTCAGGAAGCCTTCTCTGCTATTAATTAAATGCTACCTCAAATTCTGCTTCCTCAATTCAAGCAGAATTGAATACTTCTTTCTCTGATCTTCCATATTACTGGTTTCATACCTCTATGATAGTATTTATTATGTAGCTACAATTCTGCTACCTTTAGAAAAAGTGAAACCTTGGAAGAAAGCACCACGTTCTATTAATATTTGAGTCTAACTTTGTTGAAAGAAAGAGAAGAGGAAGAAAGGAAGGAAAGAAAAATGGAAAAGAACCTCTCTCTTAGGCTGTTCATCTGTAAAATAGGGATAATTTTACTTTCTAATTGTTGTAAAGATTAAATAGAATAATATACAGAAAGCACTCAATACAGTTCTAACACACAGGGTCCTGTATATTGTTTAACGACATGGACCTCAATTTGTATTTTTAATACTATCCTCCCACCCTTTACACACTTTTCCTAGCACAACACTTTGTACAAGTATAGTTGCTCAATAAATATGTTAATAGTTTACCTCAATCTAAAAATAAATCGCAGATTACTGAACAAATTAAGCAACCAGCTCAGTTTGCTTTATCTTGCTTTCCATTATTAGACTGTCTTAAAAATTTTTAGTAACATTCCCTGAATTTTCTTTTTTTCTTTTAAATTTTTATTGCATTTTAGGTTTTGGGGTACGTGTGCAGAACATGCAAGATAGTTGCATAGGTACACACGTGGCAGTGTGTTTTGCTGCCTTCTGCCCCCTCACCCATATTTGGCATTTCTCCCCATGCCATCCCTCCCCCACTCCCCGCCCCCGCTGTCCCTCCCCTATTTCCCCCAATAGACCTCAGTGTGTGGTACTCCCTTCCCTGTGTCCATGTGTTCTCATTGTTCATCACCCGCCTATGAGTGAGTATATACGGTGTTTCCTTTTCTGTTCTTGAGTCAATTTGCTGAGAATGATGTTCTCCAGATTCATCCATGTCCCTACAAAGGACACGAACTCATCATTTTTGATTGCTACTTAATATTCCATGGTGTATATGTGCCACATTTTCCCAGTCCAGTCTATCGTCGATGGGCATTTGGGTTGATTCCAGGTCTTTGCTATTGTAAACAGTGCTGCAATGAACATTCATGTGCATGTGTCCTTATAGTAGAACGATTTATAGTCCTTTGGATATATACCTAGTAATGGGATTGCTGGGTGAAATGGAATTTCTATTTCTAGGTCCTTGAGGAATCGCCACACTGTCTTCCACAATGGTTGAACTAATTTACACTCCCACCAGCAGTGTAAAAGTGTTCCTATTTCTCCGCACCCTCTCCAGCATCTGTCTCCAGATTTTTTAATGAACGCCATTCGAACTGGCGTGAGATGGTATCTCAATGTGGTTTTGATTTGCATCTCTCTAATGACCAGTCATGATGAGCTATTAACAGACCCTTAGTAGAAGCTTTCCTGCAACCATCCAGAACCTTAGATCTGGAATCTCCCCTTCAGTAACCTTTCACTAGACACTCTTTTGTTATACACTCTGCTCTCATCGGTATTCTGGGCTTCATTTCAGATCTGTCCTTCTGAGGTATGCCTTCCTCCCCTTCCTAACACTTCTTTGTTGCTAAAAATAGGTGATGTCCCTTCAGAGCAAAAACACTTGGCAAATCAGTTAGCTTTTATAGGTACAGCTTTATACTGGTCTCTGGTGAGATTGGGTAATGGATGAATTAAATAAAGGAAGAAGCTCATCACAATCTCCTTCTCTCCATGTACTCCTGCATTCCTCAAAGGAGTTTGCAAAACCCATGTAAAAATAGCAATGCCACATTCATCAAAAATGCACAAACTAAAGGATGCTAAGTGAGACTTTACAGAATGCTAAAGAGTAAATAAAATTAAGCCAGCTCAGAAGATCCCCAAAAAACATTTTGAGGAAGCATTTAATTAAAGGACCCCAGGCCTAACTCCACAAACTAGAGCTGTTGCTGATGATGATTTAACAACCACACTTTTCCAAGGAAAACTGGAGCATATAACATAGCTGGTTTCCTTTAGATTACAATAAATATCTTTCGGACTTCTCTTACCTAGATTATCTATTGGTATGACACCATCAATTTGGGGTTCTACCTGTACTCTGTTCCTTATATATCTTGTTAGGCTTTTTCACATAACCCTGAAAGTAGCATTGGTTTACTACCTAAAATATCCTTTTCACCTATTAGATATTCAACTACTTTGAGATACTCTATTTCCCTACAAGTGAAAAATTTCTATTAAATATAATGTTTAAAACTCCTTAGAACTGGTGGTATATGTATATTCATTTGGATGGATCTATATATTCATGAGTATCAAGGCATGAACATGTTGCATACATGTATATGTTCATGCACAAATTTGTATATGTACATACTTGAAAGTTAATGTACCTGAAAACAAATGTGGTTTCACCACTTTGCACTTCTGAAACTCATCTCTGGAGTTGCATTGTCCTAATTTCTTTGAATGAAAGTAGCAAAATTGCAGTGCAAACTAAAATTGCTTAGAGGCCTAAATTTAACGGTAACTAGCTCAATTTAGTATTCAATTAAATCCTATTCTGTTTAATCTGTTGGCAATTGTGTCAACCCACTTGTCAACTACTATCTTCTGATTTTTTTAACCTCACCTCAAAAATTATTCTACCTTCTCTTTATTTTCTTGAGTTCATACTAAGTTCTCTATCTGCTATTCAGTATTTCATACATATCCTTAGGGCCATGGTTCTCAAAATCTGACTTATAGGCCTCTGGTTATTAGTCAAAAAGATTCTTTAGATATATAAATAGTTCAAAGAGTGAGTCACACAAAAATGGATATGGGGGGTGGCAAAGAATTAGAAGTATTCTGTAGTGTAGACTGATATTATCATAGAATCCCGGAACAGAAAGAGTACATCAAAATCCCAACAATGTTATAAGTGCTGGGGTATCCAGCTATTTACTTAATATCTTCAGTGTTAGGAAACTGATAGCCATCCAAAAGCATGCCTTCCCATCATAAAATCCTGTCTCATACCTCAAGGCAATAACTGTCTTCCTATAGTTTCTACCATTCAAATATTTATTATAAGCCTACTAGAGCGATTAATCTATAATAGCTAACCATTGAGACACTGATGTATTTGAGAATCCAATAAAAATAATGGGCCCTCTTCATAGAAAACTGCACATGAAAAATAATTTTTCTCACAATTTCAGAAAGCTCACAAGTTCTGTGAACCCCTTCATCCATGGACTCCCAGGTAAAGATTCCCTCACTCCTGTTTTTTGCTAAGGAGAGAAATGCAGGAGAAATAAGCCACAATTTCTTTCTTCAAGGACCTTACTCTCTAATAGCAAATGCATGTGAAACAGTTAATAAGCAATAAGGCAGGATGGTTAAGTACTAATCATACACTGAGAGACAGAAAATTCTACTACTGACAACATAGCAAGATAAAATCTTTGCAAATGGCCATTGCACACTCACATTCCATAATGGAGATAAAGTCTTTGTTGAGTTCTCAGAATCATCACCTGATAGCACAGCACCGGGGATCAGAAGAAGGTTCTGATCATGGTCTGATACATGGTACTCAATAAATTTTTAATGAATAAATAAACAACTGTTTTCTTATCAGTTGTTTAAAATGCTCCCTGACCTTCCTGAGAAGAAAGTTGAAAAGAACAATAAAATTATTTTACTACCTCCAAGCTTCTTTAGGAATAGCATTTCCATCCATCCCACCACTTAATCAAAAATGCCAGTCTTTCTAAACCCAAAATGAAACTATCAGACATGTCTTGGAAGAGTTGGGAAAGGTTAAAAAAAAGTGTCCAAAGTTACAAAAACGACACTATAGAACAGAATCCAGAAGGTTCTCTATCCAGTAGGATCTCAAGAAGGAAGCACTGGTATTTCCATTTTAATGTCTTAATAATGATATCTTCTAATAGTAATTAGACAGTTGGGTAAGTTGGATTTACCAGCCTACCTCCACTTGTGTAGTATCAGAGCCTTAGGGGTCAAATGGAGTAGTGGGTATGGAGTTAAGATCACCGCCATACATACTTCTCTTTTACCTTCTACTGTACCTCAGCCCAGCACTACTAGGATCCTAACTAGCTAAACAGCATCTGAGTTGCCCCTAATTTCATGAACATTCAAAGCTATTTTGGGGAAAGGTAAGACACATTTAATTACTTTTCCAAAGTCTGAGAACAGACTAAAAACAGCAACTGAATTCAGAGACTCCAGATTTCCCAGTTTGTTATTCAATGGCCTATTTATTTATTTATTTATTTATTTATTTTTCTGAGAGAGTCTTGCTCTGTTGCCCAGGCTGGAGTGCAACCTCTGCCTCCCCGATTCAAGCAATTCTCCTGCCTCAGCCTCCCAAGTAGCTGGAATTACAGGTGTGCACCATCATGACCAGCTAATTTTTGTATTTTTATGTAGAGACAGAGTTTCACCATGTTGGTCAGGGTGGTCTTGAACCCCTGACCTTGTGATCTGCCCACCTCAGCCTCCCAAAGTGCTAGGATTATAGGCTTGAGCCACCATGTCTGGCTTATTCAATAGCCAATTAATTGTTATTAATGTATACTAGAATATAAATGACATAGTTGATAAACTTGATAAGAGAGGAAAACAGTCCTTATTTTTTAAATTAACATATACAGAGTGAAGAGAGTTCAGAAAAACAGCAATTCAAAAGTGTCATCCTGAACAGATGGCTGCTCTCTACATGCTATCTCTGAAGGGGATTTTTTTCAAGGTAAATAGAAAGAAATGTTTTGGTGCATTGCGTACCAAAATATAGATCTTACAAGAAGCATTTTCCAGGATGAGATGAGTTTCTTATTAATCACATTTTTATAACAAAGACAAAAACTGATTTTGGAGCTAGTTTAAGGCATTCACTGTCATTCTATCATTAAATTACTATTAATGGATAATACGTTTAGTTACTTCTAAGATATTTAACACATTTCATTTTAAATCTGCCCATTCCATCTTCTTGCCCCCTCCTCCACCCCCATTTAGTTGCTGGCAACCTTAAGCCAAAAAGGGAGTTTGTCTCTTTTTAAAATATTCCTGACATCCAATAAAATATGAATGTCTTTAAGAGAGCAATACATATTGTTCCTTTATTAACTTATTTATGCACTAAACATATTTCAAGGATCAACACTGTGAAAGGGAAAAGTTTTTATGAGTCCCAAT
This sequence comes from Leontopithecus rosalia, assembly GCA_028533165.1. Lineage (NCBI taxonomy): Eukaryota > Metazoa > Chordata > Mammalia > Primates > Cebidae > Leontopithecus > Leontopithecus rosalia. The sequence goes on along the minus strand of JAPYYA010005026.1, from coordinate 612 downwards.
TCTGTCATTGATAATATGACATTAAAGACATCTCATAACTAATACTTGCCTCAGTCAGCCTTATAATATTTGACCTGCCCACCTGACAAACCCTTGTATGAATGCTTTTTTCATTCAGCAAATATTCACTGAGCCCCTACTCTGTGCTGCTGCACTGGCATGGTGCTGCAAATCTGATAGTAAATAAAACAGACATGGGTCTGACTTCATGAGTTCAGTATATGAGAATTAACAAAAGGAGACAAAAATGAAAGGTTCTATTTGAACAGGAAGTGTCAGAGAAAGACATTCTAACTTAGAGACTTTAGGATGCAGCCTCCTTTTGCCCATGCTACTGTTGAGTAGAGAAATGGTACAGATTACAAGAGAAAAATGTCATCAAATGTGCAAAAACGGAACAATTCATCAACTCTTCTTTTTAATTATTTTTTTAATTTTTATTATTTTTATTTTTGGGGGAGGAAGGAAGGGAGGAAGGCAGGAAGGGAGGGAAGGAGGAAGGGAGGGAGGAACGGAGGGAGGAAGGAAGGGATGAAGGAAGGAAGGGAGGAAAGGAGGGAGGAAGGGAGGGAGGAAGGGAGGGAGGGAGGGAAGGGAAGGAAGGAAATCAAG
>JAPYYA010005025.1:0-11186 GCA_028533165.1 Leontopithecus rosalia | reverse complement strand
TTTTACTGCATTTTAGGTTTTGGGGTACATGTGAAGAACATGCAAGATAGTTGCATAGGTACACACGTGGCAGTGTGAGTTGCTGCCTTCCTCCTCTTCACCTATATCTGGCATTTCTCCCCATGCTATCTCTCCCCAACTGCCCCAGCGCTATTCCTCCCCCATTCCCCCCAATAGACACCAGTGTGTAGTGCTCCCCTCCCTCTGTCCATGTGTTCTCATAGTTCATCACCCGCCTATGAGTGAGAACATGCATTTTTTTTTCTGTTCTTGTGTCTGTTTGCTGAGAATGATGGTCTCCAGGTTCATCCATGTCCCCACAAAGGACACGAACTCATTGTTTTTGATGGCTGCATAATATTCCATTGGTGTATATGTGCCACATTTTCCCAGTCCAGTTTATAATTGATTGGTTCCAGGTCTTTGCTATTGTAAATGGTGCTGCAATGAACATTTGTGTGCATGTGTCCTTATAGTAGAAAGATTTATAGTCCTTTGGATATATACCCAGTAATGGGATTGCTGGGTCAAATGGAATTTCTAATTCTAGGTCTTTGAGGAATCACCACACAATCTTCCACAATGGTTGAATTACTTTACACACCCACCAGCAATGTAAAAGTGTTTCTATTTCTTCACATCCTCTCCAGCATCTGCTGTCTCCAGATTTTTTAATGATCGCCATTCTAACTGGCGTGAGATGGTATCTCAATATAGTTTTGCATCCATCTAATGACCAATGATGATGAGCATTTTTTCATATATTTGTTGGCCTCATGTATGTCTTCTTTTGTAAGGTATTTGTTCATATCCTTTGCCCATTTTTGAATGGGCTTGTTTGTTTTGTTCTTGTAAATCTGTTTGAGTTCTTTGTAAATTCTGGATATCAGCCCTTCGTCAGATGGGTAAACTGCAAAGATTTTTTTCCATTCTGTTGGTTGCCAATTCACTCTAGTGACTGTTTCTTTTGCCACGCCAAAGCTGTGGTGTTTAACTATGTCCCATTTGTCTATTTTGGCTTTTGTTGCCAATGCTTTTGGTGTTTTGATCATGAAGTCCTTGCCTACTCCTATGTCCTGAATGGTTTGGAATAGATTTTCTTCTAGGGTTTTTATGGTGTTAGGTCTTATGTTTAAGTCTTTAATCCATCTGGAGTTAACGTTAGTGTAAGGTGTCAGGAAGGGGTCCAGTCTCTTCTTTCTGCACATGGCTAGCCGGTTTTCCCAACCATTTATTAAACAAAAAAATTCTTTCCCCATTGCTTGTTTTTGTTAGGTTTATCCAAGATTGTATGGTGGCAGATATGTTGTGTTGCCTCCAATGCTTCTGTTCTGTTCCATTGGTCTATATCTCTGTTTTGGTACCAGTACCATGCTGTTTTGATTACTGTAGCCTGGTAGTATTGTTTAAAGTCCGGTAGTGTGATGCCTCCCACTGTGTTCTTTTTACTTAGAATCGACTGGGCTATGTGGACTCTCTTTTGGTTCCCTATGAAGTTTAAGGTGTTTTTTTCCAGTTCTGTGAGGAAGGTCATTGGTAGCTTGATGGGGAAAGCATTGATTGTGTAAATTACTTTGGGCAGTATAGCCATTTTCAGTATATTGATTCTTCCTAACCATGAACATGGAATGTTTCTCCATCTGTTTGTGTCCTCTCTTATTTTGTTGAGCAGTGATTTGTAGTTCTCCTTGAAGAGGTCCTTTACGTTCCTTGTTAGTTGTATTCCTAGGTATTTTATTCTCTTTCTAGCAATTATGGATGGCAGTTTGTTTTTGATTTGGCTCTGTTTAAGTCTCTTATTGGTGTATAGGAATGCTTGTGATTTTTTCACAATGATTTTGTATCCTGAGACTTTGCTGAAGTTGCTTATTAGTTTCAGGAGATTTTGAGCTGGGGTCTTCTAGATATACTATCATGTCATCTGCAAATAGAGACAATTTGGCTTCCTCCTTTCCTATTTGAATACACTTTATTTCTTTTTCTTGCCTGATTGCTCTGTCTACAACTTCCAGTACTATATTGAATAGGAGTAGTGATAGAAGGCATCCTCGTCTAGTACCAGATTTTGAAGGGAATGCTTTCAGTTTTTGCCCATTCAGTATGATATTGGCTGTTGATTTGTCATAAATAGATATTATTTTGAGATAATTTCCATCAATACCGAGTTTATTGAGGGTTTTCAGCATAAAGGGCTGTTGAATTTTGTCAAAGGCCTTCTCTGCGTCAATTGAGATGATCATATGGTTTTTGTTTTTGGTTCTGTTTATGAGGTGAATTACATTCATAGACTTGCCCATGTTGAACCAGCCTTGCATCCCTGGGATGAATCCTACTTGATCATGGTGGATAAGCTTTTTGATGTGCTGTTGCAATCAGCTTGCCAGTATTTTATTGAAGATATTTGCATCTACGTTCATCATGGATATTGGCCTGAGGTTTTCTTTTCTTGTTGAGTCTCTGCTGGGTTTGGTATCAGGATGATGTTGATCTCATAAAATGACTTGGGAAGGATTCTCTCTTTTTGGATTATTTGGAATAGTTTCAGAAGGAATACAACAGTTTCTCTTGGTGTGTCTGGAAGAATTCGCCTGCGAAGCCATCTGAACTTGGGCTTTTTTGTGTTTTAGGCTCTTAATTGCTGCCTGAACTTCAGACCTTATTATTGGTCTATTCAGGGTTTTGACTTCTTCCTGGTTTAGGCTTGGGAGGACAAAAGTGTCCAGGAATTTATCCATTTCTTCCAGGTTTCCTAGTTTATGTGCATAGAGTTGTTTGTTTCTCTGATTATGGTTTGAATTTCTGTGGAATCTGTGGTGATTTCCCCTTTATCATTTTTTATTCCATCTATTTGGTTATTCTCTCTTTTCTTTTTTATCAATGTGGCTAGTGGTCTATTTTGTTGATCTGTCCAAAAAAACAGCTCTTGGATTTATTGATTTTTTGAAGGGTTTTTTGTGTCTCCATCTGCTTCAGTTCTGCTCTGATCTTAGTTATTTCTTGTCTTCTGCTAGGTTTTGAATTTTTTTGATCTTGCTGCTCTAGCTCTTTCAATTTTAATGATAGTGTGTCAATTTTGGATTTCTCCACTCTTCTCATATGGGCACTTTTTGCTATATATTTTCCTCTAGAGACTGCTTTAATTGTGTTCCAGAGATTCTGGTATGTTGAGTCTTTCTTCTCATTGTTTTTTAAGAACTTCTTTATTGCTGCCTTCATTTCATTGTTTATCCAGTCAAGATTCAAGAGGCAGTTGTTCCTTTTCCATGAAGCTCTGTGGTTCTGAGACAGTTTCTGAATTCTGAGTTCTAGCTTCATTGCATTGTGGTCAGAGAGACTGTTCGTTATGATTTCAGTTGTTTTGCATTTGCTGAGGAGGGATTAACTTCCAATTATGTGGTCAATTTTAGAGTAGGTGTGATGTGGTGCTGGGAAGAATGTATATTCTGTGGATTTGGGGTGGAGAGTTCTGTAACTGTCTATCAGGTTTGCTGGTTTCAGGTCTGTGTTCAGGCCCTGGATATTCTTGTTAATTTTCTGTCTGGTTGATCTGTCTAATATTGACAGTGGAGTGTTAAAGTCTCCCACTCTTTTTGTGTTGGAGTCTAAGTCTCTCTGTAAGTCATTAAGAGCTTGCCTTATGTGTCCGGGTTCTCCTGTATTGGGTGCATATATATTTATGATTGTTAGCTCTTCTTGTTGTATTGATCCTTTTACCATTATGTAATGTCTTTCTGTGTCTCTTTTTAACTTTGTTGCTTTAAAGTCTACTTTATCAGACATAAGAATTTCAACTCCTGCTCTTATTTTTCTCTCCATTTGCTTGGTTAATTTTCCTACATCCCTTTATTTTGAGCCTTCGTGTATCCTTGCATGTGAGATGGGTTTCCTGGATACAGCACACTGATGGGTTTTGGCTTTTTATCCAATTTGCCAGTCTGTGTCTTTTGATTGGTGCATTTAGCCCATTTACATTTACGGTTAATATTGTTATGTGTGAATTTGATATGCCATTTTGATGCTAGCTGGCTGTTTTGCCCATTTGTTGATGCAGATTCTTCATTTTGTTGATGCTCTTTAGCATTTGTTGTCTTTTTGGAATGGCTGGTACTGGTTGTTCCTTTCTATGTTTCATGCCTCTTTCAGGATCTCTTGTAAAGCAGGCCTGGTGGTGACAAAATCTCTGAGTACTTGCTTGTTTGCAAAGAATTTTATTTCTCCTTCACTTACGAAGCTTAGTTTAGGTGAATATGAAATTCTGGGTTGGAAGTTCTTTTCTTTAAGGATGTTGAATATTGGTCCCCACTCTCTTTTAGCTTGTAGGGTTTCTGCCAAGATATCTACTGTGAGTCTGATGGGCTTCCCTTTGTGGGTGACCTGACCTTTCTCTCTGGCTGCCCTTAGGATTTTCTCCTTCATTTCAACCCTGGTGAATCTGACGATTATGTGCCTTGGGGTTGCTCTTCTTGAGAAATACCTTTGTGGTGTTCTCTGTGTTTTCTGGACTTGAATATTGGCCTGCCTTGCTAGGTTGGGGAAGTTTTTCTGGATAATATCCTGAAGAGTATTTTCCAGCTTGGATTCATTCTCTTCGTCACATTCAGGTACACCTATCAAACATAGATTAGGTCTCTTTCCATAGTCTCACATTTCTTGGAGGCTTTATTCATTTCTTTTTGTGCTTTTTTCTCTCATCTTGCCTTCTCGTTTTATTTCATTGAGTTGATCTTCGACCTCTGATATTCTTTCTTCAGATTGATCAATTCAGCTGTTGAAACTTGTGCATGCTTCGCGAAGTTCTCGTTTTGTGTTTTTCAGCTCCATCAATTCACTCATATTCCTCTAAGTTGTCCATTCTTGTTACCATTTCCTCAAATCGTTTTTCAAGGTTCTTAGTTTCTTTGCATTGAGTTAGAACGTGTTCTTTTAGCTCAGGGAAGTTTCTCATTACCCACCTTCTGAAGTTTGATTCTGTCATTTCATCACACTCATTCTTCGTCCAGCTTTGTTTCCTTGCTGGTAAGGAGTTATGAGCCCTTGTAGAAAGTGAGATGTTCGGTTTCAGGTGTTTTTCTCCTTTTTGCTCTGGTTTCTTCCCATCTTTGTGGATTTATCTACCTGTCATGTATGTAGTTGCTGATTTTCAGCTTGGGTCTCTGAGTGGACATCCAGATTGTTGATGATGAAGTTATTTCTGTTTCTTAGTTTTCCTTCTAACAGTCTGGCCCCTCTGCTGTAGGACTGCTGAGGTCCACTCCAGGCCCTGCTCGCCTGGGGATCACCTGCAGCATCTGCAGTACAGTACGGGTTTCTACCAGTTTCTTCTGCTGCTATCTTTGTCCCAGAATGATGCCAGCCAAATGTCAGTCTAATCCGTCCTTTGTGAGGTGACTCTTTGGATATATGGGGGTTAGGGAGCTGCTTGAGGAGACAGTCTGTTCTTTGTATGCACACAGGTGCTAATCTGTGAGCTCTGTTGTTCATTCAGAGCTGCTGGGCAGGTACGTTTAAGTCTTCTGCAGCAGAACTCATAAACCTCTATTTTTTTCCCCAGGTGCTCTGTCCCTTTAAGTTAGGGCTTTATTTATGAGCATCTGTTGTGCTGCTGCCTTTTTTTTCAGGGCTTTCCTGCCCAGCAAGGAGGCAGCCTAGTCACTGTCTGCCTGCAGAGGCTTTGCTGATCTGCTGTGGGGTCCACCCTGCTGCCTTGGGCTCCACCCTGCTGCTGTGTGTATTTCCCTGCAGTCCTGTTTATATGGGTGTGGTTAGAACTGTCTCAGCAATGGTGGCCCACCTCTGAGATGGCGGACTCTCTCTGTTATGATGGGTTGCCTCGGTAACAGCAGGCTGTGTCAGCAATGGCAGACTACCTCAATAGGGTTTGAGTGCCTCGGTAATGGTGGACGCTTCTCCCCCACCGAGCTGAATTATCTAGATTTAGCTGTGTTTGCCATGAAACTCTCAACCCCAAGCATTTCCAATTGCTGTTTTTGTTTGTTTCTTTGTTTTTGTGGGTGTGGGATGCGCCAAGCCTGATCAGCCGGCTCCATGCCTCAGAGCCCTTTTCTTTTTTAAGTTGAACGGTTGACTCTACCAGGTGTTCCAGTCACCTGCTGAAAGGGTGCTGGGATCTGTTTGATTTCCTGTGCAGCTACCCACTGTGCTGGCTGAAACAATGTTGCTGCCTGGGAATCTCCTGGCCTGACTCTATGTTTCAGTCCTGTTTAATCAGTTGAATAGGCTAACCTGCCTTCCAGGATCTCCAATTGCCAGTTTAATAGGGCAACCAGACCAGTGTATTTTGTACTGAGAGCTGCTGCACTGCGGCACTGGTCGAAACAGCCACGCTGACCAAAACAGCTGCACTGGTGACCCGTGGGGCTTCTCTGTCTGGGAATCTCCTGGTCTGTAGGCAATAAAGATCCATCTGAAAATGCGGCATCCACTCACTATCTGTGCTTTCACTGGGAGCTGCAATCCTGAGCTGCTCCTACAGTGCCATCTTAAATCTTCTCCCTAAAGTCTAATCTTTTAAAAGACACATCTGGGACCTTTGTCTGTGCATGTTCATGGATATTCATAGGAACATACAGAGTATTTGTATAAGGTATTGACAAAATTCATTGAAAATACTCATACACTTGGTTGGGCACAGTGTCTCATGTTTGTAATCCCAGCACTTTGGGAGGCCAAGGAGGGTGGATCTCCTGAGGTCAGGAGTTCAAGACCAGTCTGGCCAACATGATGAAATCCCATATCTACTAAAAATACAAAAATATTAGCCGGGTCTGGTGGTGTGCACCTGTAATGACAGCTATCCAGGAGGCTGAAGCAGGGGAATCACTTGAATCCAGGAGGCAGAGTTTGCAGTGAGCCAAGGTCGTGCCACTACACTCCAGCCTGAGTGACAGAGTGAGACTCCATCTCAAGCAACAACAACAGGAACAACAACAACAACAACAACAACAACAACTCAGCCTTATTTTATATGTGAGAGGAAGGGTTCCATTTACAATCCCACAATTAATGGATTGGGGCTCACATCCAGATTGAAGTTAGGGCTCACATCCAGATTGTTTGACTTCATTTACCTTTTTCCCACCCCACCTAGCTTTGTATATGGTACATTTTGAATGGGTTGGTTAGGCCTAGGTAGAGAAGGAAATAAATGGAGCATCCAGGAGACTGCCTCTTCCAGAAGAGCATGGCACAGATATATTTATTCAGTCTCCTAAGAAGCAAAACCAGCTTCCTTAATATAGTTTTATTTGACCACCTGCTGCCCTTGCCTCTTCTCTTCATCTCTCTTGCTAACTTCTATCAGCAGGTGGAAGAAATTATTGCTATGCCCAGGCCAAAATGTATGAAAGCAAACAATATCTCTGCAAATAGGATTTTTAAACACAATAAACCAAGTGTTTGAATTTCAGCAAACATGAAGCTGATACAGATTCTGTTTTGTATCAGTTCTATTTTTGGTACAAAGCAAAGGACAGATCTAACGGGATTTCATGATTCTCCAGTGTGCCATAAGAAAATGCCTGGTTTGCTTATAATTAGGATGGTGAAAAACAACTAGGAATAATCATGAAAACTCACCAGTTCTAACTCTGTCATATCATTTCTCAATCGTCCATGTTTCTCCAAAGGTTGTCAGGGAGTGTGTACCTGTATCATTCTCTTCTAGGCATTAGGGCAGGTTGGCTGGCCAGCTTTGTGAATGAATAATCTATGTCTACTCTGTAAGCTGGTTATACTAAGAATGGTATCCTGGAAACCAAAACTCTTCCTCGGATTTTCTCAGATTGTGCAGAATTGGGTGATTTTCTCCCCCACTCCTTCTTTTTGTCTTCAGCCATGCCTAAAAAATACAACCTAATTCCATAAATACAACCTAATTTTATAAATACAACCTAATTTCATAACATCTCTCCTCTTTCTCACCCAACATACAGCATGGGGCCCATTGCTTTTCCCTGAGATGCCTAGGTGGAGTCTGCCCTTGTATGCACTGTTGCCCCCTTACCATGTTTATACAGGGATTAGCTCTTTTTTATAGACTGTAGACACATAGGCATTTTTATGTAGTCTAGATTTTCATGATGATTTCGAAGGTTGAAGGGAGAGGGAGTTTACATTGTATGTGGGGAGCAAATTTCTCAAATCCCTTTGAACATATTCTCCCTCCCCCTTGCCCTTCTTTCTTCTCACTTCTGAATCATCCTCAGGTCTCTTGATGTCTCAACCCTTTCTGATGAGCCGTTTAGCTTCTCCCCACTTCTACTTTCAGAATTCTCCAGCTACCAAGACCCACCTCCTCAGAGAATTGCTGGAGATTTTAGTAACAAAAATTTGCCCTGTCACATTTAGGAGATGTGCTTTCTTATCTTTGTTCTATCAAGCTGGGTGAAATTACACAAAAAAACTTTATACCTTAGAACCAGTTTCCTCTCTGTAGAATGTAGCTAACCTCTATTCTGTGGTCACAAGGATCATCAAAATAAAAAATAATCATAGTTAATATGTGTGGTTTACTAACCATGTTCTAGAAACCATGTCGAGTGCTTTCTGCACATGGTTCCATTTTTATTATAGTATTGGAACTATTGTCAACCCCACTTCACAGACTACTAAATTGAGTGTCTGAGCTGCTAAGTCACCTGTCCAAGATTATTCAGCCAGTAAGTAACAGAATGAGGATCAGCATTTGAGATAGAAATATTCTACATGAAATTTACTGTTAGAGAGAAACTAGAGTTGTATCGTCTCAGATAAGGGTTCATGCCTGTTTGCTTATCGAATGGGTAGAATACATTAAATGCTTTCAGGAGAATGGGAGACATTGTTTCAATTTTCCCCAAAACACAGAAGAACTCAAAAGTACTCATTGTCTTGGCCTTATTTGTATTTGGCTATGAAAACAATATATCCCACAGAAGCAAGTCTAGTAGAGTGGTTTTGAAAAAAGGCTAGGATTTAGGAGCAGGTTTAGGCAACTCAAGCTTTCTCAGCTTCCATTTTCTCATCTGTACTTTTATAATTCTGATTTTTAAAAGTACCTTTCTTGAAAGTAAAGGTTCAGTGAAACAGCACAGATGAAGTGTTTCATATTTGGTCTGGCAGGTCGTAGTTGCTCAACACGTCTTGTCTGTTAATATAAACCACAGTGATAATAGTGGACTAATAATGAATTAATAAAATATGATTGTGAAAGTTCAAATGAGTTTTGATCTTGGCCCCCTCCTCTGTTTCAGTGGCTGTATGGTTTTTATGTTCTACATTGTATGGTTTAATGTTGGCAGGTGGGGGATTTTGATAGACATATAAGATCAGAAGCTCCAAGACTTGTATTTTCATCACAGAAATGTATTAATTCCTTAAGTTGTGACCTGGAGCAAGTTACTGTGTCTAAGTTAACCTTACTTGTAAAAATAATCATGAATATACTGGCCCTTTCTCCTCCCCTCAGCCTCTCCACAGTCAGTGTGAGGTACCATTGGTATAGTGTATATGAAGGGGATTTGCAAGCTCTGGAGTGCTGTATATATGCTATTTTTTCCCTTCAATTGTGAGTGGTGTTTTTCCATTCTCCTTAAATGACGCAACACTATGCTCTTGGTAAAATAAATGCATTTGTGCAGGAACATTTGGCAAGTAATGGGAGCTGCATTTGCATAATTTTTTCCCTTGAGCAGCCAAGTGAGCCACTATGAGCGGCACTGTAGCAGTGACATTTACAATAATTTGTTCAGAAGAGCAATAGCCAACTTGCCTATTTGACTAGTATGGAGTACTATACACTATTTAGGGTGATTAGATCAGTAAACCAGCAATTTGGTAGAACCATCAGAGAAGAGGATAAAATGAAATGAATATCTGAGATTCTGAGTTTCCAATCAGATCAAGAAAAAGAAACCTATAAGAATAGGTCCCACTTATTTGGGGAGAACCATACACCCCTTTTATGGAGGCTTCATTTTCTAGGAACATTTTCTAATGCTTTCAACAATATTGTGATATAGGCAGGACTATTACAATTTTACGGATGAGGAAACTGAGGCTCAGAGGTTTAAGTCACTAGTCTGCTCCTCCTTGCATTCTGCTTTTTTAGAGAATGGTACCACCACCTATCCAGTAACACAAGCCAAAGTCCTATGAGTGAGCTCTGGTTTATCACTTTCTCTCTCACTTCTCATATACAATTTACCATTCAGGCCTGCTAATTTTAGTCTTTAAATATCCCTTAGCTTCTGTTTTTTCTTTCCATTGAAATTCTCATTGCAGCCCTTCTATGGATTAACTCCTGGCCTTCCACCTGTGTGTATGTGTCCATGTTGTCTCCAGTCTGTCCTCCACATAAGTCAGACCATGCCACATACCTCCCAGTCCTCCTTAGAATGAGGACAAACCTCCTCACCATGGCCACAGGCTCCTTTCCATTTCTCTGACCTCACTGTTTGCCCCTCCTTTGTGCTCTGCACTGCAAAGATTCAGTGTCTTGTACTGGCCAAGGTCAAGGTCCCCCTGCACCACATATTTGCCTCGGATGCCAAATCCTCCTTACTTTGCCCACTTACTGCCCACTCACTGCCCACTCATGCTTCTGATCTTAGTTCCTCCCTAGGGGAAAACTTTCCTGACCTTTGTTACTAAAGCAAAGCCTTCTACTGGGTGCCCTCATTGTTCCAGGGACCTGCCTGCACAGCACTTGTACCAGTTAATCTTTTACATTAACTTGATTGACAGATATGTTAGTGTCTGCTTCTGCCTCCCAGGAAGGAAGCCAGGAAAGGTAAGGCCCCATTTGTGTGCATTCCTACAGCCTATTGTGCTTAGTAAAATATCGTTTAATGAGAATGAGTTGGACATGACAGCGTGGCTAGAAAATGATGGACTGAGGATTTAAACATACTTCTTTCTGGTTCTAGAGACTTTGCTGTTAACACTATTCACTTTTGGGCAGTGTCATTTTAGGACTGATAAGGGTACTTTATGCTAAGATCAAATATATTTTGGATCCATCAGATAAAATTTGATAAAAGTGGGTTATTAAGAACCCACGGATAAGCAGAGCTGCCTGACCAAGATTTCCAGATTTTGCATCAAAGAGAAATGAAATGAAAGTGGACTGATGGGAGGGGATGGAGGGCTGGAAAGTGAAGCAGGAACAGCTACCTCTGTAGTACCCT
>JAPYYA010005024.1:0-11188 GCA_028533165.1 Leontopithecus rosalia | reverse complement strand
TACATATACTTGGAGAGAGAAAAACAGAGAAATTAGCAAATCATAACAGTGTAACTAGAGCAGGAGTGATCAGCAAATGATAACAGTGTGAGTAGAGCAGGAATATCATATCCCCTTAGACCTCAAAGTCCTGTGCTCCTATGTGGCTATTTTAGACCTGCTGGGGAATGCCACAGGGATTGCCATGGAAACTGAGACCTTCCTGAGGGTGACTCATACCCTCTGGGTCAGGTCTCCAGAAGGACCCTGCAGCTAGGGACTTCCCAGTGGCCACCCTGGGATCAGGACTCCTCTCTTGGCATAAACCTGTGTCATTTCTTTCCTTAGAATCATTTTTCTTAACTCTGGTTTCCTCATCCCCTTCCTTGAACTTCTGGTCCCTGGGAAGTCCTCACCAGCTCCTGTTGCTGAAGCAGGATCCTCTTCTTCATGGAATAGGCCAGCAAATCATGTTGGATGTCACTCAGCACTGAGGGAACATGTGGGGAAAGACAGTAGTGAAGAATCCAGATTTTTCTTCCTACCGTAAAGCAGGAGACCCCCTGAGAGAATAACCCTAAGACAGAGGAATAAACCCATTCGACTTGAAGATCAAATTCTCTGCCCTGGGAAGTCCTTGAGAATGGTCTACAGGATGCTAAATAAGAGGGGCAAAAGGATGGGATTCAAGGGCTGGAGGCTGAAATCACCCACCTCCAGTAATCTGTGGATGGACATGAGCTGGTGACTTCCTAGACCTTAAATTCATTCTTTATCACATGGCAAGTTATCACAGTGAGCCCTCTGACCTTAGAGAGAGCTGTGATGTAAGGACAAAACCCATGGCATTCAAAGGGCTTTGGAGACATGGCATATATCACAGCTTTTTCAGGGTTCTGGGGACCAACATTATGACTCTCCCATTCTTCCCTTTAATTACTCTTACCCATTAGGGCTTCAAGGAGATTCAGAATGGGTTCCTTTGATTGAGGCAATGCATGGTTTGAATCCTGTTGAAGTATCTTTAGGATGGCACCACCAGGGCCATCTAAATCACCTGAGCTGTCCAATTTCAGCTACAGAAGACAGGTATTATTGTTAATACTAATAACAGTAATGTTATATAATTTGCCTGTGTCTACTGGTGATAACCAAAGGGTAGGGGTAAGGATTCTCTACCTCCCACAGGGGACTTCAAGCAGCCTCAGTGTGTAGGGGGTGGCAATCCTGGCCCACTGTGCCTGGGTCCCAGAGTCCCCAGTCTTTCTCATCCCCCTGGCATCTCGCTTATTCTTCCTCCCCCATGTAACTTGGTAATTATACCTCCTAAACAATCCCATTTACAGCTTTTACCAAAACTATGCAACTGTGGAACTGCTCACCATGTACATCAGGTCTTGAAGATTCTCTCCATCTCTGAGCATGGCCAGGATACTAGAGAACATGACACCCTGAACATCCTTTGAGAGCTGGGCCAGTGCCTGTATGTTCTGGGAAACCTCCTCTTGCAGACACTTGAAATCTGTTCTCAGGCATCAACAGCAACCACAAAGTGGGACAATTCTTTGATTAGAAGATCCATGGAATGACGGTCTGTTTGCATGAATATGAGCCAAATTCCTCTATCCCTTACAGGTGCTAACCAAAATTATCTCTGCTGATGGCATGCTTGAGCTCTGGGAGTAGAGCTGTTACAAGAAGCTAAAAAGATGGACAATCCAGTGCTCTGAAAAGAGGAAACAGAATACTGGGAGCAGGGATTTAGATTCTGAAATGACATCATTGCAGGTGGAAGAGAATGACAAAGTGGTCATTTCTAGAACATGTCAGGAATACTGTAAATACTGGGCTTTACAGGCAAAAATCTTGGGTGCTCTGGAATGATTTTCCATGTTTGTTAAATGGGATGTTATGAGCATTATAAGAGTTCATGTAGGCCAAGCATGCTTGCTCATGCCTGTAATCCCAGCATTTTGGAGCCGAGATGGGGGGAATGCTTGAGGCCAGGAGTTCAAGACCAGCCAGGTCAACATAGTAACACACCATCTCAAAACAACAACAGAGAGCGTGTATGTGTGTAAGACACCTGGCACATATAAGCTACCCTTATTCATGCAGTTTTGCCAGAATCCTCAATGTCTATGAAGAATGAACCTAGGCTACATGTTGGGGCTCTTCATCTCTCCTAGGAGGCACCAGGCGTCCTCAGAGTAATCTGCTTGAGATGAGGGATCACTGGATTGGAAGCTCCAAAGAGGTAAGAATTTATGTCTGTTTGGTTCATCGCCATAACTTTAAGGTTCGGAATAATGCTTGTTGTCCAAAAGTCCTCAATAAATGTTTGTTTCATGAGCAAAGTGTACATTTGGAAGTGGACCTCAGTTTTTGACTGGCATGAAAACTACCAGTTTGGGTGTTCAGACTTGCAGATCCCACCCAGAAGCCCCAGGGTCTCCCTTAATAAATACTCACCTTGCTGGCGGGGTTCCTCTATTTGTCCTAGAAGGAGAATCAAGTCAGCATCTCCCTTCCTCATCCCCACCAAATTTGCTTTTGAGATGTTTCAGAGGGTTCTGCTCTCCTACCACTTCCTTCCTCTTGCTTAACTTCTTCCTGTCCCCAACCCCATCCATCCCTCCATTATCTAGTCTTTCTGAACCCTTGCCATTCCACATGACCAAGGGCCAGGACCTAGGGCAATGGTGGCAAAGGCAAAGGAGGGGCAATCTGCCTTACTTACCCATGTGCAGGATGGGATCCCCGCCCTCACCTCCAGCCAGTTCACACTCACCTACTGGGAGGGTGCCACCTAGTTTGTAGGATAAAAAGAGAAATGAAATTCCTCACCAAAGAGGCTCAAAGACTAGATTTCTCCAGCCTTCTGCCCTGCTTTCCCTGAACCCCTCTTCTCTATCTCCTCCTGCCTTATCCCAGGAGGCCACACCCCAGGATCTTGGGTAATATCAGCAAAGGCAACCACGTGGGGTTTTGTTGTGCAAATTGTCCTGGGAGGGGAGGGCCAGGTTCCACTCACTTGTAGAACAAGAAAGAAAGGCGTTTACTCATCAAACGTTAGCCTACCCCCACTTTTCCTCTGCTACTTATTTCCCTCTTGGTCTCACCTCTAACACTTCTCTCCTCCCCTGTTTTCTCACATGTACCATCACATGTACGTTCAGTTGAAAATCTTCCCCAGAGAGATGGATCCCCAGGCAGTCTCTTTCTCCCACAAACTCACACCTATCCCAATGTTTAAAGGAGAAAGCCTGGTTTCCCTGTGGCCCCTGGGGACAGTAACTGGGTCAGAAGAAGGGGACAGTTGCAGGTAATGGAGGAGCCTGACTGGGGGAATGAATGCTCTCTGTGGGTCTGTGGGAGCTGAGCCCAAGCAGGGCTCCTGCGGGAATCCAAAGGGAGTCAGGGATAATCAGTGCATAAGTTCTAGATGAAAAAAAAAACTGCCAGAGAAGGAGGAGAAAGATGGTGCAATAGAAGCCTTCATGGTTCATACACCCACACAAACACCCAATTTTAACAACTATCTGCACAAAGAAAAGTACCATCACAGAACCAAAAATCAGTTGTGCAATCACAGTGCCCAGGTTTAACTTTATATCAGTAGGATAGGAGACGAGGCATTGAAGAGGGTTGAAGAGATGGTAGTGAACAACTGTAGCCACTCCTCATTCATCGCCACACTATAGCCTAGCCTCTCAGAAACACTGTACACTTGGGAGAGAGAGGGCACATTGACTGGATGACATTACATTGAAATCAGTGCTGCCTTATCATAGCAGATAGCAGAGCCAGGCTGGACTCAATCAGTGCCAGTGCACAAAGGGAGCATTTGGAGAAGATCTAGTAAAAGGGGAATTGCCCATTCCTTCTTTCAGAACTCAAGTTTCCTGATAAGTCTCAGTAATGCCAGCCAAAGTGCTCTGGAGTCCTAGGAGAACTTAAAGGTCTGTCTGGGACATGAGGACTACAATTTTTAGGTAATTCCTGGTCTAAGCTGGTCTCAGATCCAGAGGACTAGAGTGACACATGACCTAGAGAGACACTACTTGGGGTCCCTAAAAAAAAGTGGTTGTGCTACCCCGCCCTTAATCCCAGGCAGTACAACTCACAGTAATGAAAGTGTGTCATTCCCTTTGGTTAAGTGGAAGAGAGCAAATAGCACAAAAATTTTGTTCTGCATCTTGGAAGCCATCTCAGCCACAGTAGGATAGGAGACTGGGCAGAGTTTTGAGGCCCCCATTCCAAGCCCTAACTCCTGGATAATATCTCTAGACACTACTGGGGGAGAAAGAAACCTACTGCTTTGAAGGGAAGAACACAGCCCTGGCAGAATTCATCACCTGCTGAATAAAGAACCACTAGGCCCTAAATACCCAGCAGCAGTACCAAGGTAGTATGTAGTGGGCCTGGGGCTCTGAGATGTGCTGACTAAAGGTGTGCCCCAGCATATTCCCAGCGGTGGTGGCTGTGGTGAAAGACTCCTTGTGTTTTTGAAAAGCAGAGGGAAAAGTAAAGGAAGCTTTGTCTTGCATCTTAGGTATGAGCTCAGCCACAGTGACGCAGTGTAGCAAACAGGATCTCGGGACCCTCTAGACCAGGCCTAGGCTCTTCAACAGCATTTCTGGACCTGCCCTGGGTCAGAGGAGAGCTCACTTCCCTAAAGGGTGAGACCCAGTCCAGCAATAATTTATCACAAGCTGACTGATGAGCTCATGGGCTGTCAGCAAACATATGTAATGGCCTGGCAGAACCCCTCTGGGATCCTCTGCCTGTGAAAAGGGGAGGGGTGAGTGGGAAAAACTATGTCTTATGATTTGAGTGACAGCTTAGCAGCAGTAGAGTAGAACATAAGGTAAATGTATAAGGTTTGTTTACTCCAATCCCTAGCTCCCAGACAGCATCTCTGTACCCACCCAGGGTCTGAGAATACTCACTGCTCTGAAGGGGAGTACGAAAACCTCACTGACTTTATCACCTACTGACTGTAGAGCCCTTGGGCCTTGAGTGAACACAGGTAGTAACCAGGTAGTGGTTATAGCAGGCCATGGGTGAGACCCAGCACTGGGCTGGCTTCAGGTCTAACCCAGTGCAGTGCCAGTGGTGGTAGCCACAGGTATGCTTGCATCACCACCCTCCAGTTCCAGGTGGCTCAGCAAAAAGAGAGAGACCCCATTTGTTTGGGAGAAAGTAAGGGAAAGGACAAGATTATTTGCCTGGAAATCCAGATCATTGTTCTGGATCTTATTCAAGACCACCAGAGCAGAACCTCTACAAATCTGCAACAACCACAGAGATTAACTAAACAGGGAGTCCAACTCCCTTTGAATATCTGGAAAGTCTTCTCAAGGACAGGCACAAACAAGCCCAGACTAAGAAGACTACAATAAATACCTAACTCATCAATGCCTAGATATTAAAAGACATCTACAAGAATCAGGATCACCCAGGAAAACATGACCTCACCAATGAAGTAAATAAGCTACCAGAGACAAATCCTGGAGAAAAAGAGACATGTGACCTTTCAGATAAATAATTCAAAATAGTGTTTTGAAGACACTCAAAGGAATTCAAGATAACGTGAAAAGGAATTCAGAATTCTAACAGGTAAATTTGAAAAAGAAATTGAAATAATCAAAAAGAATCAAGCAGAAATTCTGGAGTTGAAAAATGCAATTGACAAACTGAAGAGTGCATGAGAGTCACTTAATAGTAGATTCAATCAGGCATAAGGAAGTATTAGTGAGTTGAAGACAGTCTATTTGAAAACACACAATCAGAAGAGACAAAAGAAGAAAGAATAAAAAACAATGAAGCATACGTATATGATCTAGAAAATAGCCTCAGAAAGACAGCTTTAACAATTGTTGGCCTTTAAGAGGACATAGAAAAAGAGATAAGGTAAGAAAGTTTATCCAAAGGACTAATATTAAAGAATTTCCCAAACCCAGAAAAAGATATCAACATTCAAGTACAAGTACGTTATAGACCACCACGTAGATATAACTCAAAGCAGACTATCTCAAGGCATCTCATAATCAAACTCTCAAAGATCAAGGATAAAGGAGGATCCTAAAGCAGCAAGGAAAAAGAAACAAATACCATACAATGGAGTTCCAATATGTCTGGTAACAGACTTTTCACTGGAAACCTTACAGGCCAGGAGAGAGTGGCATGACATATTTAAATTACTGAAGAAAAAAAGCTTTTATCCTAGTATACCTGGCAAAAAATATCCTCCAAGGATGAAGGAGCAATAAAGACCACTCTAGACAAATAAGAGCTGAGAAATTCATCAACACCAGACTTATCTTACAAGAAATGTTAAAGGGAATCCTTCAATCTGAAAGAAAATGACATTAATGAGCAAGAAGAAATCATCTAAAGACATAAAACTCACTGATAACAGAAAGCACATGGAAAAACACAAATATTATAACTATAATATATATAACTATATTATATTATGACATTATACCTAATATAATAATATATGACTATAATTGTGATATGTAAACTACACTTACATAGAAAGACTAAATGATGGATCAATAAAAAATAACAACTACAACAACTTTTCAAGACATAGTACAATAAGACATAAAGACAACAAAAAGTTAAAGTGGGAAGCTAGTGTGGAGTTTTTATTAGTTTTCTTTTTGCTTGTTTATTTCTTTATGCAATCAGTGTTAAGTTCTCATCAATTTAAAATAATGGGTTATGAGACAGTATTTGAAAGTCTCAAAGTAACCTCACGTCAAGAAATTTACAATGCATACACAAAAGGCAAAAAAATAAAACATCACCAGAGAAAATCACCTTTACCAAAAGAAAGATTAAAAACAAAGAAAAGAAGGTGACAAAACAAACAGAAAACAAGGAACAAAATGGCAAGAGAAAGTCCCTGTTTATCAATAATAACATTAATTGTAAATGGGCTAAATTCATCAATCAAAAGATAAAAAGTGACTGAATGAATTAAAAAAGAAAACGAGATTCCATGATATACTGCCTACAAGAAATACACTTCACCTATAAAGATACACATAGACTGAAAATAAAAGAATGGACAAAGAGATTCCATGCCAAAGATCTAGAAATAGAAATTCCCTTTGACCCAACAATACCATTACTGGGTATATACCCAAAGGATTATAAATCGTTCTATTATAAAGATGCATGCAAATGTATGTTCATTGCAGCACTGTTTGCAATAGCAAAGATCTGGAACCACCCCAAATGCCCATCAATGATAGACTGCACATGGAAAATGTGGCACATATACACCATGGAATATTATGCAGCCATAAAAAACAATGAGTATGTGTCCTTTTTAGGGACATGGATGAACCTGGAAACCATCATTCTCAGCAAACTGAAACAAGAACAGAAAATCAAACACTGCATGTTCTTACTCACAGGCTGGTGTTGAACAATAAGAACACATGGACACAGGGAGGGAAGCATCACACACTGGGGTGTGTTGGGGGGACTAGGGGAGGAACAGCAGGGAGTAGGGAGGTTGGGGATAACATGGGGAGAAATGCCAGATATAGGTGATGGGGGGATGGCGGCAGCAAACCACATTGCCATGTAGTATCTACACAACAATCCTGCATGATCTGCGCATGTACCCTAGAACCTAAAGTACTGTATATATATACACATAGCAGGAATAGCTATACTTACATCAGGCAAAATAAATTTCAAGACAAAAACTGTAAGAAGAGCCAACAAAAGGTCATTTTATAATGATAAGGGGGTCAGTCTAGCAATAGGATATAATGATGGTAAATATAAATGCACTCAACACTGGAGCACCCAGATATATAAAGCAAATATTACTGGAGCTAAAGAGAGAGAGATTATTAAAGCTAAAGAGAGATTATTAGAGCTGAAGAGAGTAATAAGTTGAGACCTCAACACCCTACTTTCAGCACTCAACAGATCTCCCAGAAAGAAACTCAAGAAAGAAACATCAGACTTATTCTGCACTATAGAACAAATATACCTAATAGATACTTACAGAACATTTCATCTAAAGTCTGCAGAATACACATTTTTTTTCTCCTCAGCACATGGATCATTCTCAATGAAACATCATACGTTAGGTTACAAAACAAGTGTTAGAATAATCCAAAATATTGAAATAATATCGACCGTCTTCTCTGACCTCAATAGAATAAAACTAGAAATTAACAAGAGGAATTTTGGAAACTATACAAATACATGAAAATTAAACAATAGGCTCCTGAATGACCAGTGGGTCTAGGCAAACATTAAGAAGGAAATTGAAACATTTCTTGAAACAAATGATCATGGAGTAATAGAAACACAACATACCAAAAGCTGTGGGACACAGCCAAGCAGTACAAAGAGGGATATTTATAGTTTTAAGTGCATACATCAATAAATTAGAAAATCTAGAGAAAAATGATACATTCCTAGACACATAGAACCTACCAACATTCAACCATGAAGAAATGTAAAACCTGAACATATCAGTAATGAGTAATGAGATTGAAGCTGTAACAAAACGTCTCCCAGTAAAGAAAACCCCAGGACCTGAAGGATACACTGCTAAATTCTACCAAAGATATAAAGCAAAATACAAATACTAGTCCTATTCAAACTATTCCAAAAACAGAAGAGAGAATACTTCCAAACTCATTCTATAAGGCCAGTATTACCCAGATACCAAAAAACACATTTTAAAAAAATGTGTCAAAGACACATTTTTAAAAAAAGTACAAAACCCCATAGGCAAAAAAAAAAAAAAACTCTATAGGCAATATCTCTGATGAATATTGATGCAAAAATTTTCATCAAAATACCAGCAAACTGAATTTCAACAAAACACTAACAAGGTCATTTATAGCCAGGTGTCATGGCTCACACCAGTAATCCAAGCACTTTGGGAAGCCAAGTTGAGCAGATTACTAGAGCTCAGGAGTTCAAGACCAGCCTGGGCAACATGATGAGACCATGTCTCATCAGATGACACAGCCTGGAGTCCCAGCTACTTGGGGTCTGAGGTGGGAGGATCATTTGAGCATGTGAGGCAGACGTTGCAGTGAGCCATGTTCACACCGCTGCACTCCAGACTGAGCACCAAGTAAAACCCCAGTAAGAAAGAAAACAATGAAAAGAAAAGAAAGAAAGAGAGAGGGGGAAGAGGGGGATGGGGGAGGGAGAGAGAAAGGAAAGAAAGAGAGAAGGAAGGAAGGAAGGAAGGAAGGAAGGAAGGAAGGAAGGAAGGAAGGAAAAAGTAAAAGAAAGAAAGGGAGAAAGAATAAGTTAGGGTGGAAGGAAGGAGAATCATTCATCATGAGCAAGTAAGATTTTTCCCAGGTATGCAAAGATGGTTCAACATACACAAATCAATCAATGTGATACATTATATCAACAGAATGAAGGACAAAAAGCATATGATCATTTCAATTCATGCTTAACAGGTACTCCATAAAGTTCAACATCCATTCATGATAAAACCCTTTAAAAACCACGTATCAAAGAAAGATACCTAAACATATTAAAAGCCATATATGACAGAGCCACAGCTAGTTTCATACTGAATGGGGAAAAAAATTGAAAGCTTTTCCTCTTAGATCTGGAAAAAGACAAGGATGTCCACATTCACTATTGCTATTTAACATAGTACTGGAAGTCTTAGCTGCAGCAATCAGACCAGAGAAAACACCTATGGCCATCCAAATAGGAAAGAAAGAAGTCAAATCATCATTGATCGCAGAAGATATGATCTTATGTTTGAAAAAACCTAAAGGCTCCACTAAAAAAACTAGTAGAACGATAAATTAGTAAAGTTGAAGAATACAAAATCAACATACAAAATTCAGTAACATTTCTATATGCCAACAGTGTACACTCTAAAAAAGAAATTAAAAAACTAATCCCATTGATGATAGGGAAAACAGTAACTACCTAGGAATTAACCAAAGTAAAAGATCTCTACAACAAAAACCACAAAACATTGATGAAAAAATTAAAGAAGACACACAAAAAATGGAAAGATATTCCACGTTCATGGATTGGAATCATTAATATTTTTAAATGTCCATATTCCCCAAAGCAATCTACAGATTCATTACAATTCCTATCAAAACACCAATGACATTCTTCACAGAAAGAAAAAGAATTCTAATATTTATATGAAATCACAAAGACCCAGAGTAGTCAAAGCTATCCTCAGCAAAAAGAACAAAACTAAAAAAATCACATTACCTGACTTCAAATTATTCTGCAGAACTATAGTAACCAAAACAACATGGTACTGGCATAAAAAAAAAAAAAAGACACACAGACCAATGGAAGAAAATAGAGAACCTAGAAACAAATCCATGTGCCTATAGTGAACTCATATTTGACAAAGATGCCAAGAACATACAATGGAGAAAGGACAGTCTCTTCAATAAATACTGCTGGGAAAACTGGATATCTACATCCAGGAGAATGAAACTAGACCCCTATTTCTCATCATATACAAAAATCAAATCAAAATCATTTAAAGACTTAAATCTAAGGCCTCAAAATATGAAACTACTAAAATAAAACATTAAGGCAACTCCTCAGGACAATGGTCTGGGCAAAGATTTCTTGAGTAAACACCCCACAAGTACTGGCAACTAAAGCAAAAATAGAAAAATGGGATCTCACCAAGTTAAAACGCTTCTTCGCAGCAAAGGAAACAATCAACGAAGACACAACCCACAGAATCAGAGGAAATATTTGAAAACTACCCATTCGAGAGGGATTAATAACCAGATTATTTAAGTTCAAATGACTCTACAGAGATAAATCTAACAATCTTATTAAAAATGGGCAAAAGATGTGAGTAGACATTTCTCAAAAGAAGACATACAAATAGCAAACAAACAAATGAAAAGGTGCTCAACATCATTGATCATATGAGAAATGCAAATCAAAACTACAACGAGATATCATCTCACCCCTGTGAAAATGGCTTATAGCCAAAAGACAGGCAATAACACATGCTGGGGAGGATGCCAAGTAAAGGGGGTTCTCATATGCTGTTGATGGGAATGTAAATTAGTACAACCACTCTGGAGAACAGTTTCCTCAAAAAACTAAAAATAGAGCTACCCTATGGTCCAGCAATCTCACTGCTGGGTGTATATACCAACAGGCAGGTAATGAGTATACCAAAGAGACATCT
>JAPYYA010005023.1:0-11190 GCA_028533165.1 Leontopithecus rosalia | reverse complement strand
CCAGTTTCTGCTTTCTGCACATGGCTAGCCAGTTTTCCCAACACCATTTATTAAACAGGGAATCCTTTCCCCATTGCTTGTTTTTGTCAGGTTTATCAAAGATTGTATGGTTGTAGATATGTTGTGTTGCCTCCGATGCCTCTGTTCTATTCCATTGGTCTATATCTCTGTTTTGATACCCGTACCATGCCGTTTTCATTGCTGTAGCCTTGTAGTATAGTTTGAAGTCCGGTAGTGTGATGCCTCCCGCTGTGTTCTTTTTGCTTAGGATTGACTTGGCTATGCGGGCTCTCTTTTGGTTCCATATGAAGTTCAAGGTGTTTTTTTTCCCAGTTTTGTGAGGAAAGTCAATGGTAGCTTGATGGGGATAGCATTGATTCTGTAAATTACTTTGGGCAGTATAGCCATTTTCACGATATTGATTCTTCCTAGCCATGGTCATGGAATGTTTCTCCATCTGTTTGTGTCCTCTCTTATTTCATTGAGCAGTGGTTTGTAGTTTTCCTTGAAGGGGTCCCTTATGTTCCTCGTAATAAACTTATGTAGTTTTAAGCTGCTAAGTTTGTGGTAGGTTGTAAAAGCAGAAATAACAAAATGGCAGTTTTATTTGACATATACATAGCTACTAAGTAAATGAGTTCCGGTAAATTTCCCAACCTAGATAGGTTTGTAATAAAGCCTTTTATACACTTTCTAGATAAAGCTGATTTTTTGCTTCCAATTAAAAAAATCAGTCTAATTTTTGTTTTGAGATACAGTTTAAAGAATATAAAGTTGGAATCGTGCTTTCAGTTGTTATTACAAATCATTAACAACAATCGCTAAGATTGTTCCAGTATACACAATCAACATATAATCAGTAGTTTTCCTGTACAAAAATAACATTCTAGCTGAAAAAGAAATCAAGAAGGCAATCCCACTCACCTTAGCTATGAAAAAATATGTAGGGCTATGTTAAAGGAGGTGTAAGATGTCTGCAAAAAAAACTACACAACTCTGGTGACTGAAATTGTAGATGACAAAACAAATGGAGAAACATGTCATGCTCATGAATTCAAAGTATTAATGTAGTTAAAATGACCGTACTGTCTAAAGCTATCTACAGACTCAATAGAATCCTATCAAAATGCAATTGTCATTTTCACAGAATTAGGAAAAAGAAATCCTCAAGTTCATATGGAACTAAAAAAGAGCCTTAATAGGCAAGGCAATACTAAGAAAAAAGAACAAAGAAATAAAAAAATTGAACAGATAACAAGCAGAATGGGAGAAAATATTTGCAAACTATGCATCTGACAGAGGACTAATATACAGAATATACAAGAAACTCAAACAACTCAACACAAAAGCTCCAAAATAATCTCATTAAAAAGTGGCAAAGAGCATGAACAGACATATTTTCAAAAGAAGACATACAAGTGGCCAACAGGTGTGTGAAACAATACTCAACATCACTAATCACCAGAGAAAGACAAATTAAAATTCCAGTGAAACATCATTTTACCCCAGTCAGAATGGCTATTATTAAAAAGCCAAAAAATAACAGCACTGGGCATGGTGGCTTACTGTTGTAATCCCATAATCCCAACACTTTGGGAGGCTGAGGCAGTAGGAGGATCACTTGAGGCCAGGAGTTTGATACCAGCCTGGTCAACATAGTGAGTCCCTGCCTCTTAAAAAAAAAGCCAAGCATACTGGCATGTGGCTGTAGTCCCAGCTACCCTGGAGGCTGCGGTGGGAAGATTGCTTGAACCCAGGAGTCGGAGGCTGCAGTAAACCATGATCACACCACTGCATTCCAGCCTGAGTGACAAAGCAAGACCTTATCTCAAAAACAAACAACAGATGTTGGCGAGGATGTGCAGAAAAATGAACTATTATACAGTGTTGCTGGCAGTGTAAATTAGTACAATCTCTATGAAACACAGTATAAAGATTTCTCAAAAAGCTGAAAATAGAACTACCATTTAGTCCCAAAGGAAAATAAATTAATTCCAAAAAACGCTGCTCTCATGTTTATCACAACACTATTCACAGTAGCAAAGATTTGGAATCAACCTAAGTGTTTATCAATAAACTATTGAATAAAGAAAATGTGGTATATGTATATATATACACACACACAATGGAATACTGTTCAGCCATCAAAAATAATAAAATCGTGTCTTTTGTAGCAACAGAGTTGGAACTAGATATCATTATCCTAAGTGAAACAAGTCAGGCACAGCAAGAAAAATATCACATGTTCTCATTCATATGCAGGAGCCAAAAAGTGTATGCATATGAACATAAAGAGTGAAATGATAGAAAATGGACACTTGGAAGGGTGAAGGGTTGGGAAGGGAGTGTATGATGAAAAATTACTTAATAGGTACAATGTATGTTATTCAGGTGATGGATACCTAAAAGCCTTGACTTGATCACTATGCAATCTATGGATGTAACAAAATTGCACTCCTACCCCATACATTTACAGAAATAAAATCAGTTTATTCCTTTAACTTCCTCATAACTACTATAATATGCTTGTAAAAGGAAGAATTTACCTTCACCATTTCTGTGAAATGGTAATCTGTATGAACGTTATGTTGGTTACACATACAGACCTGATGGTTTTCTTGGCTATACTAAGAAGGCTACCTCATAAGGTTACTAGATTTTTCCTTCAATCAAAGACTAAGAATGCAACTTAACTTTGTATTCTCTTAATGCATGCAGTATAGTATTGTGGAATGAGCAGAGCAGTTGGAGTATAAACCTTGGTTGAAACTTGCCTTCACTATGTGAAAGAAGATTCAATGAATACGAATGACAGTTTTTCTTTTCTTTCTTTCTTTTTTTGAGACGGAGTTTCGCTCTTGTTACCCAGGCTGGAGTGCAATGGCGCGATCTCGGCTCACCGCAACCTCCGCTTCCTGGGTTCAGGCAATTCTCCTGCCTCAGCCTCCCGAGTAGCTCAGATTACAGGCACGAGCCACCATGCCCAGCTAATTTTTTGTATCTTTAGTATAGACGGGGTTTCACCATGTCTTGACTTCGTGATCCACCTGCCTCGGCCTCCCAAAGTGCTGGGATTACAGGCTTGAGCATGATAGTTTTTCAATTTGAGATATTGGAATAATATCTACCTTAAACCTTGTTTTTAAAATGGAATGATATATGTCTACAAATCTTATAACATCATTATAATGTATAATATACGGTACAAATACTAAGTACCAATGTGACATTTTGTGACTTTCCACCAGGAATTGAAGCAGATCTTGTAGCAAAACTACTACAGAAAAAAAGAAAGTTGAGTGGAGGCCAGCTGGAGATAGGAAGACTGGAAAGGCATAAAACTGATGGGAGCAACAGAAGAGCTGGCAGGAAAGAGCTGAGACAAAGATCTCATTCATTCCAGAGGTGGATACATCTGAGCATATTGGTGGCAGTCATCATCAGAGGCCTCTGAGGCAGGGCCATGGATGGCAGGAACAACCAGGGAGTGTAAGAAATGCAACTGAACTCAGGATCTCTAGGTTTCAATGGGTGATATTAATAGCCACTGAAATTTCCTCACCTGTGCCCCATCTGAATAATGCAGTTTCTTCTTGTAGGTGTTTGAACTCTTCAGGTTGAATACATGGATCTACTTTAAACAAAAAGATAAATGTTGTATGCAAAAACTGTAATGGCACACAAAACTTCAGAATAAGGTAACAAAACTTCCCAGCATGTTGATCTAACTAAAGAATTGGGAGGGCATAAGGGTGTGTGCTTTTGCCTCTTCTGGGCTTCTAACTCTACATTATTTTCTTTCTATCTGCATTATTGGTCTATCACATTTGTACTCTGGCAGAAAAAAAATTGGTTTCCAACAGCTTTCAAGTTTTAGTTAAAAAATAGGTTTAGTCATCTATAGACAGTGGCTGATCAATTTCTTATTACTGTGCCAAAAATCTTTGGGGCAAGAGCTGCCAGTGGCCAAAGCTAGAACAACTTGAGCAACCAAATAAAATGTCATTGAATTATAACCCAAAGTATAAAATAAATATTTATAAATCCATGCTAATATAAATAAATGACTAAATAAATAAATGAATGGAGAAGAGGAGGCAAATCTCCTGTGCAGAAAAATTTCAAAAAGTTTATGTAGATTCTAGGTCTTACCACCTTGAGAAGGTGGAACATAACTCCACACTCCTTAAGTGTGGGCTGCACATAACTTCCTTTCAAAGGAGAAAAGAATAAGTTTATAGTGAAGAAGCTTGACAAATACTACTTCAGCAAGCTGATAAAGGTTAACATGAACAGTGGTAATTCATGCTGATAGTGAGTACCGTGATATAATTTGTTGAGAATGATAGTTGATCTCTGTAGTCTTTCTTCCCAAAACTCATAACCCCATTTAATCATGAAAGAAACACCAGATAAGTTCCACCAGAGGGACTTTTCAAAAATACCTGATCAATACTTCTCAAAAGTATCAAGGTCATCAAAAAAGGAGTGTCTTAATATGTCAATATTGGTTAATTAATTATAAGAAATATACCATAATAGTGTAAAATATTAATAACAGGATACATTAGTTGTGGGTGCAGTGTATACTATTCTTATAGATATTCTGTAAATCTAAAAGGATTCCAAAATAAATAGCTTATTTAAAAAAAATCATTGGAAAGGGAACTGATGAACTCATCTTGTCCAGGTATCCACCTTTGAATTAATCAACTGAGGTCAATAGTGTGATGAGGCAAAGCTCCAGGAACATGGTAATTTATTGTAGTCATAGTCATTGTATTAGTGTGTTTTCACACTGCTGATAAAGACAACCCTAAACCGGGAGCAAAAAGAGGTTTCATTACTTGTTCCACATGGCTGGGGAGGCCTCAGAATCATGGTGAGAGGTGGAAGTCACTTCTTATGTGGTGGTGGCAAGAGAAAAATGAGGAAGAAGCAAAAGCAGAAATCCCTGGTAAACAAATCAGATCTCGTAAGACTTATTCACTATAAGTCAATTACTTCCCCTGGGACCCTCCCACAACGTGGGAATTCTGGGAGGTACAATTCAAGTTGAGATTTTGGTGGGGACACAGCCAAACCATTATCATTCCACCCCTGGCTCCTCCAAATCTCATGTCTTACATTTCAAAGCCAATCATGCCTTCCTAACAGCACCCCAAAGTCTTAACTCATTTAAACATTAGCCCAAAAGTCCACAGTTTAAAGTCCCATCTGAAACAAGGCAAGTCCCTTCCTCCTATGATCCTGTAAAACCAAAAGTAAGCTGGTTACTTCCTCGATACAATGGAGTATAGGCATTAAATAAATACAGCCATTCCAATTGAGAGAAATTAGCCAAAACAAGGGATTACAAGGCCCATGCAAGTCCAAAATCCAGTGAGGCAGTAAAATTTAAAGCTACAAAATGATCGCCTTTGGCTCCAGGTCTCATATCCATGTCATACAGATGCAAGAGGTGGGTTTTCATGGTCTTGAGCAGCTCTACCCTTGTGGCTTTGCAGGGTACAGCCTTCCTCTCAGCTGCTTTCGCAGGCTGGCGTTGAGTGTCTATGGCTTTTCCAGGTGTATAGTGCAAGCTGTCAGTGGATCTACCATTCTGGGGTATGGAGGATGCTGGCCCTCTTTTCATAGCTCCACTAGGTGGTGCCCCAGTCAGGACTCTGTGTGGGGCCTCTGTGTGGGACCCCACCATTCCCTTCTGCACTGACCTAGCAGAGGTTCTTCATGAGGGCCCCACCCATGCAGCAAACTTCTGTTTGGGCATCCAGGTGTTTCCATACATCTTCTGAAATCTAGGCAGAAACCTCAGTTCTTGACTTCTGCACACCTGCATGCTCAACACCATGTGTAAGCTGGCAAGGCTTGGGACTTCCACCCTCTGAGCTGTATGTTGGCCCCTTTCAGCCATGGCTGGAGAAGCTGGGACATAGGAGACCAAGTCCCTAGGCTGCACACAGCATGGGGACCCTGGGTCTAGCCCATAAAACCACTTTTTCCTTCTGGGCCTCCAGGCCTGTGATGAGAGGGGCTGCCAGGAAGGTCTCTGACATGACATGGAGACATTTTACCCATGGTCTTGGGGATTAATATTAGGCTCCTTGCTACTTATGCAAATTTCTGCAGCCAGTTTGAATTTCTTCACAGAAAATGGATTTTTCTTTTCTATCACATAGTCAAGCTGCAAATTTCCCAAGCTTTTATGCTCTGCTTCCCTTATAAAATGGAACACCTTTAACAGCACCCAAGTACCTTCTGAATGCTTTGCTGTTTAGAAATTTTCTTGCACCAGATACCCAAATTGTTTCTCTCAAGTTCAAAGTTCCACACATCTCTAGGGGCAGGGACAAAATACTGCCAGTCTCTCTGCTAAAACATAACATGAGAATTACCTTTTCTCCAGTCATGGGGTGGGGTGTGTGTGTGTGTGTGTGTGTGTGTGTGTGTGTATGTGTGTGTATGTTTGTGTACAGGAGCAGAGATGCTGGTGGATAAATCCTAGAAAACAGTGCTGAATAAATAGTTTAATAGATGCCCATCAAAGTAGAATTTATGCTGTACCCTCATATCTCACATGGTTATTTGGAAAATTCTTGGGATTGTCTTCTGATCTGACAAACAACTATTTTGTTTTTCCACTTGAACTCTCTCTCCTCTCTCACTCTGATTTGATGTCTATGGCCCTCAGCATGCTAATCTCCTGGTGCTCTCAATTACATCATCACCCAGAGAACTGTCTGAGGTACTGAATCCTGATGGTGCTAAAATACTGCTAGAAAACAATTTGATAGACACTTTGGAAGATAATATAAGAAATTAAACAGAAAGTAGAAAATAGTTTAAAATGCACAATCTAAGAGACAAAAGATAAGCTACCAAGAATTCCTGCAAGAGAAGACAAAGAAAATGATGTAGAGAAAATCAGCAAATAAAAAAATCCAAGGTGATTTTTCAGTGTTGAAACTTGCAATTAAAGACTGCATTGAGTTCCCAGAACAATGAATGAAGACACGTTCCTAGACACACTGTGATGATTAATATGGAGTGTCAACTTGATTGGATTGAAGGGTGCAAAGAATTGATCCTGGGTGTGTCTGTGATGCTGTTGCCAAAGGAGACTGACATTTGAGTCAGTGGACTGGGAAAGGCAGACCCACTCTTAATCTGGGTGAATACTAATCATCTGTCAGCTTGGCCAGGATATAAAGCAGGTAGAAAAACATAAAAAGACTGGATTGGCTTAGCCTCCCAGCATATATCTTTCTCCTGTGCTGGATGCTTCCTGCTCTTGAACAATGGACCCCATGCTTTTCAGCTTTGGACTCAGACTGGGTTCCATGCTTGTCAGCTGGCAGGTGACTTATTGTGGGAACTTGTGATCTGGTGAGTTATTACTACTTAATAAGCTCCCCTTTATATATATATATATATATTCTATTAGTTCTCTACCTCTAGAGAACCCTAATACAGATTTTCATACCAGGAGTGGGGTCTAGAATAGGAGAAGGCTTTGCAACAGGTCTAGGCTGCTATGCAAGCTGCTCTGCCACTTGGGCCATATGACCCAGCAGATGCAATTGTGCTTGAGGTGTCAATGGCAGACAGGGATGCTCTTTGGGGCCTTTTGTAGGCCCCCATACGTGAATCACAGTGGAAGCCTCTAGGATTTAGGAGCAAGGACCTGCCATCTTCTGCAGATA
The DNA here is from genome assembly GCA_028533165.1 of Leontopithecus rosalia. Taxonomy (NCBI): domain Eukaryota; kingdom Metazoa; phylum Chordata; class Mammalia; order Primates; family Cebidae; genus Leontopithecus; species Leontopithecus rosalia. Next base: position 3,487 of record JAPYYA010005023.1, on the reverse strand, counting down.
ACCACTCTCCTTTGAGAGACAGCTCTTTGGCCTGTTACTGGGTTTTGGTGGAAACTGAAGGTTTCACTATGGGTCATCAAGTCACTATGAGACCTGAACTGCCTATCATAAGCTGGGGGCTTTCTGGCCCATCTAGCCATAAAGTGGGTTGTGCACAGCAGCATTCCATCATCAAATGGAAGGGGTATATATGTGATTAGACTCAAGCAGGCATGGAAGGCACAAGTAAGTTACATGAGGAAGTGGCTCAAATGCCCATGGTCTCCACTGCTGCCGCTCTGCCTTCTCTCCCTCAGCCTGCATTGAAGGCCTCATGGGAAGTTCCCTGTGATCAGTTGATAGAGGAAGAGAAGACTAGGGCCGGGTTCACAGATGGTTTTGCATGATATGCAGGCATCACCTGAAAGTGGAAAGCTACAGCACTACAGCCCCTTTCTAGGACATCCTTGAATGACAGTGGTGGGGTGAAATATTCTCAGTGGGCAGAACTTTGAGCAGTGCACCTGGCTGTACACTTTTCATGAAAGGAGAAAAGGCAAGATGTGAAAGTATATACTGATTCATGGGCTGTAGCCAGCAGTTTGGCTGGATGGTCAGGGAGTTGAAGGAAGCATGATTGGAAAATTGGTGACAAAGAAATTTTGGGAAGAGGTATGTGGAGGGACCTCTCTGAGTTGTCAAAACCTGTGAAGATATTTGTAGCCCATCTGAGTGCTCACCAACAGGTGACCCCAGCAGAGGAGAATTTTAATAATTGAGTGGATAGGATGACTCATTCTTTGGAAAGCACTCAGCCTCTTTCCTCAGCACCCTTGTCATCCCCCAGTAGGCCCATGAATAAAGTGGCCATGGTGGCAGGGATGGTGGTTATGTATGGGCTCAGCAACGTGGACTTCCACGCACCAAGGCTGACCTGGCTATGGCCTTGCTGAGTGCCCAGTTTGCCAGCAGCAGAGACCACCACAGAGCCCTAAATATGCCTTCAGCAAGCACCTCAGCAGGTCGCAGGTTTTTTTTGTTTCATTTTTTTTTATTTGTGTGTGTGTGTAATAGAGTGACCTAAACCTTCATTCCTGAAGGGTCGGGGCCATTTGTAGTCCTTTCTGGATTGGGCGATTATGGTTTCCCATTGGCATTCATCACAGGACATGGTAATACTAAGAAATACTCTAATGGATCTCCTGTATTCCATGCATACTCTTCCTTACCTCCATTGTGGGGTAGTAAACTGATTTCATCTTAATGGTCGGGGTCAGTCACCCCAGTCAACTTTGTAACTCTCTTCTTAGCCTGTTGACTTAAAGGTAGGAGAAGCCCAAAGAGTCCAGGTGGCAATCTTAAATTCCAGTTTAATGGAGTTGTTATTGTGCCTCCTGGTGGCAGTGTTCCTCTCTCTGGAACTAAGACTTCTAGGCCAGCAGAACATAATGTCATGGGAACAGGAAGCAAAAATTTTGCTAGTGGATCATTAGGGGTGATGGTAAATGGTGTCACTTCCACTTCCACCCCTTGATTCCTGGGCCCATGAATCCTGGCTATGGGAGAAAACAAATACCATATATTGGATGCTGATTCAGAGCATACACAGCTTTCTGGAGAACTCTGCCCCAGCCCTACAAAGTATTGTCACCTACTTGGCATTGTAATTGTGACTTCAAAAGGCTATTCCACTGTTCTATCAATCCAGCTGCTTCTATCAATCCCCATCAGGATGATGGGGAACTTGGTAAGAATAGTGAATTCCATGAGCATGAGACCACTGCTATACTTCTTTAGCTGTAAAGTGGGTGCCTTGGTCAGAGGCTGTGTGGAATACCATGATAAGGCATTCCATGATCCACAGATTGTAGTCTTTGGCAGAAGCATTGTGGATAAGGCACTCCATGAGTCCAGATTGTAGTCTTCAGCAGAGGCATTGTGTGCAGGATAGGCAAATCCATATCTGGAGTAAGTGTTTATTCCAGTGAGGTCAAACCACTTCTCTTTTTTCCATGATGGAAGAAGTCCAATATAATCAACCTGCCACTAGGTAGCTGGCTGATCATGATCACAAGGTCCCACAATAGGCCATCTGCAAGGAGCCAGGAAGCCAGTCTGAGTCCAAAGGCTGAAAATACATATATTTAGTTCTGTCTGTCTAGAGAACCCATACTAATACACATACCATTGTGAAAATTCAGATTGCTAAGGATATAGAAACTTTTCTAAAATTTTTCTTGAGGAAAAAAATGTGACTTGCAGAAAATGGCAAGTCTGGCATCACACTTTCCATGAGAAATGTTGAATGTTAGAAGACAGTACAGAATTACGTTGAATTTCTAATAAGTAATGTAAAAAGAGTCACAAAATATCTTCTGTACACTTGTGAGGGAGGTTATTTGAGGTTGGGCTGCATCTAAATGAGGAAGAAAATGTAAACAGAAAACATCTTGACATCCTGGAAACTGGAGCCAATTCGTCTGCAGAAGAGCTGCAAAGGGAAATCCCAGAAATGCAGCCACGCAGCAGGCCTGTAGGGCAGGCAGTCCAAACTGAGGCATCAGGAGAAACGGTGATCCAATGAAACTGTACTTATTTATTCTTGCCTTTCTCTCAGTCCCAGCAGATATAAAGTACTAGTAAAATCGAAGACAAGACAAAAAGGTAGGAGGCGGGAGAGGATCAGAAAAAAACCACTCTTGGATACTAGACTTAGTACCTGGGTGATGAGATAATCTGTACCACAAACTCCCATGACATGAGTTTACCTATATAAAAAATCTGCACATGTATCCCTGAATCTACCAAAAAAGTTAAAAATATAAAAATGTTTACATTCTTAACTCTCTCAATGACTTCCAAATTAAACTTCAATCTACAGCGAAAGCATGGAAGAATTAATTGTGTGTCAATACCCTTAACTTTAGCATTGCAAAAGTTATTATGTAGATGATAAAATTTACAGGAGAAAAGAGCATAGTGATGCTGAAATGAAAACTGTGGTCATTAATATCATCATCACTCATGAGAAAAAAGATTATAAATGCACCGTCTTTGGGTTTGGCTTAGTATTTGGCCAAAGTATGCACTGGGTTTACTGCTACAAAATATACATTCTCACAGATGTTGAGATAAGAAATAAAGATGTTAATATCTTACTAAAGATATAAAGAAACTACACAAGAACTCTAAATATGGGTATACCAACTGGTTGGAAGGAGGCTAGTGGTAAGCCAGTGATTCCTCATTTATTATATAATTAGATTGTACCTAAATTTTATAAATCAGAAAACAGCATAGGAGCATATTATTAACAGATATGGAAGTAGAAAATTATGCAAAAATAATATAGGAGTAGAAGAGTTGTTTTTTTTTTTTAAATTTTTATTGCATTTTAGGTTTTGGGGTACATGTGCAGAACATGCAAGATAGTTGCATAGGTACACACATAGCAGTGTGTTTTGCTGCCTTCTGCCCCCTCACCCATATTTGACATTTCTCCCCATGC
>JAPYYA010005022.1:0-11191 GCA_028533165.1 Leontopithecus rosalia | reverse complement strand
ATTTATCCACCTGTCGTCTGAGTAGTTGCTGATTTTTCGATTGGGTCTCTGAGTAGATGCCCAGATTGTTGATGATGAAGTATTTCTGTTTCTTAATATTCCTTCTAACTGTCTAGCCCCTCTGCTGTAAGACTTCTGAGGTGCACTCCAGGCCCTGCTTGCCTGGGGTACACCTGTAGCAGCTGCAGAACAGTGAGGGATGCTACCAGTTTCTTCTTCTATCTTTGTCCCAGAATGATGCCCGCCAAATGTCAGTCTGATCAGTCCTTTTTGAGGTGATTCTTTGGGTATATGGGAATCGGGGAGCTGCTTGAGGAGACGATCTGTACTTTATAGGAGCTCAAGTGCTGTTCTGTGAGCTCCGTTGTTCATTCAGTGTTGCTAGGCAAGTACGTTTAAGTCTGTTTTGGCAGAACTCATGAAACCGGTTTTTTTCCTGAGATGCTCTGTCTTGGGGAGTTAGGGCTTTATTTGTGAGTATCCGTTGCGCTGTCCTGCCCAGCTAGGAGGCAGTCTAGTCACTATTTGGCTGCCGAGGCTCCGCCCTGCTGGCGTGAGGTTTGCTCTTTTGCTGTGGGCTTCGTCCTGCTGCTTTGGGCTCTGCCCTACTGACGTAGGTTCTGCCCTGCTGACGTGGGCTCTGCCCTGCTGATGTGGGCTCTGCCCTGTAGGTGGAGTCTCTCTGTTAGTGCGGGTTGCCTTGGCAACAGCTGACTGCGTCAGCAGTGGGCGGGACCTCAGTAAGGGCCGAAGCTCTTGGCAATGGCAGACGCCCCTCCTTGACCGAGCTGCACAGTCATGTGTTCAGCTCTTCCCGCAGTGGAATTCTCAACCCCTGGCACTCCAAATCGCCTTATTGGTTGTCCCTGTGGGGGTGGGACCTGTCGAGCCTGATCACTTGGATCCCTGCCTCCGAGCCTTTTTGCTTTTTTTTTCTTTTCTTTTTAAGTTGTAGGGTTGACTCTCTCCCAGGTGCCTCAGCCGCTGGCCGAAAGGGCACTGGGGTCTGTGTTATTTCCCCTGCAGCCACCCGCTGCGCTGGTTCACAATTCATCTCCCAGAAATCTCCTGGTCTAGATCACCATCCAAAACCCATTCAATCAGATGAACATAGCAATCTGCCCTCCCAAGTCTCAAATTGTGGGTTTAACTGGGCACCCAGACCCTTGTGTTTTGTGCGCCGTGCTGCAGCGGCAGCGCTGGCTGCCTGGCCATGCCAGCGGAGAGCGCTGCGCTTGAGTCATGCATGCCTTTTACACCTGGGCTTTTCCCCTGCTCTGTGGGCTATAAGGATCCGTCTGAAAATGCGGTGTTTGCTTACCCTCTGCGTCTTGACTGAGAGCTGCAGTGGTGAGTTGCTTCTAGAGCGCCATCTTCCTCCCCCTTTCCAAGTACTCACTTTAAACCATATGAGACAACTTTAGTGAAATTTCCTGCAACAAGCTTCTGTTAAGGAAAGCCTATCCTCCTTTTTAGACTTTTATTTAATGACGCTCTTACACCATCATGATGTGACTTTGTTTTACTCAATTCAAAGTCATCCAGCAGCACAACATACAAAAATTACTCAATTGGAATAAAATATGTAAATTTAGGCTGTCATTATCATTTACCTTTCAGAAATTAATAATTTATTTTGAGTCTTTCATTTCTTTTCTTAAAATAGAAATTACACCTTTTCTTTCCGCTTGCCTTCCACAAACATCCATCATTTGACACAGCCACCTACAATAGTGTAGGGGATGCTGCCAAAAATGTTAAGTGAAAGCACATTACAACCTGCAAACTATGATTCAGAGATGTCTCCATCTAAACTGATAATTCAATCAAACTAGCTTCCATTTGAATACTTAGGGTCTATAATAATAAAACAAATAAGTATTTCATACCAAACGAAGTAGCATTGTATAATATGTCAATATTTAAATCTTCCATGTAATTACTGACTTCTAATTTTTCTGTATCTCTTATATCCCCTATTTTTTTCATTTTTAACATTTCAAATTTTATTTTTAAGCTTTTCATTGAAATATATGATACAATTAGAAAAGTGCACGGATTCTAAGAGTACATTTTTCTTTTTTCTTTTCTTTTTCTTTTTCTTGAGCTCAGATCTCTCTATATTGCCCAGGCTAGAGTGCAGTGGCACAGTCATGGCTCACAGCAACCTGAACTGTCCAAGCTCAAGCAATTATCCCACTTCAGCCTCTGGTGTAGCTGGAACTACAGGTGCATGCCACTAGGCCCACCTAATTATTTTTTTATTATTTGTATAGAGGAGTTCCCTCTATGTTGCTCAGGTTTGTATAGAGCTTCTGGGCTGAAGCCATCCTTCCGCCTCCACCTTGAAAACTGCTTGTATTACAGGTGTGAACCACTGCACCTGGCAATGAATTTTCATATAATGGGCACACCGAGGCAAAAAAAAAAAGCATCTAGACCAAGAAACTTTCATAACATGACCAGTAGAGCAGAAATTCTTCACTTATTTTCTTGTTTCTACCCATCTTGGATAACAGCTATCTTGATTTCTATTACCAAGAGAACTTGACTTCTTTAGAAATGTATATCAATGAAATATTGAAGAAAATACTCATTTGTTTGACTCAACTTTATGTTTGTAAGATTTATCGATATGGTTGCACATAAAAATGAGCTATTTCTTCTCATTGTGTTGTGATATTCAATTTTAAGAATACACTACAATTTCTTTATACACCATATGCTTTTTTATGGGGGGTTAGGTAATATACAACAACTTGCTTCAAAATTAGTGTTGCTGTGAGCATTACTTTACATAGTATTGATAATATATGGCTGTATTTGAAGAAATATGCATATAGAATAAAAATTGCCAGATCATATGATGTTCCTAAGCTTGATATGAATAGATATTGATAAACTTTTTTCTGAATACTGACTGAAAAAAAGAGATTATACCAATTTGTAAGATTACAAGTGGATTTTTTTGGATTTTTATTGATAAATTATCTTTATAGATATTTATGTGGTAGAGATATTTTGATGCATACATACAACATGTAATAATCAAATAAGGGTGTTTGGGATATCCACAACCTAAAACATTTATCATTTCTTTATGTTGAGAAGATTTCAAATCTTATCTTCTGGCTATTTTTTAAGTATGCAACATATTGCACTAAGTGTGCAATATATTAACTGTTGTCAACCTACTGTAATATTGAACATAAGAACTTAAAATGCCAAGATAAAGAAGGGTTGGGTAGTGAGAATGACATACAACTAAGTTTAATTAAAAATTGCTAAACCAGTAATATTTAAGTGTTCTAGTTGCTTCATATCCTTGCTAGTATTTTGTATTATCAATCTTTTTAAATTTTATTTATTTATTTATTTATTTTTGAGACGGAGTTTCGCTCTTGTTACCCAGGCTGGAGTGCAATGGCGCGATCTCAGCTCACCACAATCTCTGCCTCCTGGGTTCAAGCAATTCTCCTGCCTCAGCCTCCTGAGGGGCTGGGATTACAGGCACGCACCACCATGCCCAGTAAATTTTTTGTATTTTTAGTAGAGACGGGGTTTCACCATGTTGACCAGGATGGTCTCGATCTCTTGACCTCGTGATCCACCTGCCTCGGCATCCCAAAGTGCTGGGATTACAGGCTTGAGCCACTGCACCCGGCCTGTATTATCAATCTTTTATTTTCTTGTATGTGTACAGAAGCATCACATTGTGAATTTAATTCAAACACTTTATTTATGTCAAAGAAGTAATATATATCATTTCTCACATTCTTTTGGCCTAAACCCAACCACACAGTTATACGCAGGGACAGGAGTAAAAGAAAAATGTAGTTTCTAGATAAGTGGCTATGAGATGAGCTTAAGCTATAGACTGGTGGAGGTGGAGAGGAATCTGTCACTGGGACAGACATAATCCATACTAGGGGATTATTAAAGTCTCTTGCACAGTGCAGTGCTTTTGATATAAAATATAAAAAGAGCAAGACATACTATACATTACAAAGAAATTTTGGTACCTTTGAAAATGTACCACACATCAAAATAACAAGAGTGTAAAATATGACTTTGATAGATGTTATCAGAACCATATACACAAAATACAAAGACGTTTAAAAGAAGAGAAAGGTCATGTTCAATGCTAAGGTCAAGGTTTTTGGGGAAAGACTTGGTTAGTGATAAAGTGAGACATTTTTGGAAAAAAGATTGTGTGTGTGTGCGTGTGTGTGTGTGTTTTAAGTGAAGATATCTCTCTAAAGGACGTTTCTGAAATAATTCAAGCAAAGGCATCCACGAATAAGAAAAAAAAGGATTCATGCTGCTCAATGAAAAGCAACCAAGTTTAGAACTCAGAATGAGTAAGAGAATATATATTGATTTAGAAACAAAGAGTTTTCTACATCAATGTAGAATATTTGGCTAAGAGGACAAATTGCAGTGGAAAGCAAACCAGCTTTGAAGTCAAGCACACCTAGGATTGACTGTCAGCACTTTCATAGACCAGTTTGATGCTGTGAAAGTTACTAATTTCCATGAATCTCTATTTCTGCAGTGGACATTTGAGGCAATTAAATCAAATGAATGGGAAATGAAGCATTTAGCAGAGGTTGATAATAAATATTATGTTCTTGTCAATCATTTTTTTGCTGTCTCTTTGTGTTCTTAAAATTCTGGGGTTCACAGGAAGTTTCTTCTTTTATTAATTTATTCATTTAATGTACCAAAATAGAGATTCCAAGTGCAAGAGTAAGGAGAGATTTGTATATAAGGCTGGCACAATTTATGCCCTACCATCATAGACAATGTTTCATGAGCTAGTTGAATTTATTATTTATATTGTTCTCATTCATTAATAGTAACATTTTTTACCAACAATTTTCAATAAATAATGAAAAATAACTATAATGCTGTGGGATCTGTAGTAAGTTCTGATGAAGATATACAGATAATTGGATATAATGTCTAGACACAATAACCTTTTACTAAGTATTAAAAGACCACTCAGATGAATAATGTCTGGAGTGGACTCCCAGCAAACTGCAGCAGCCCTATGGAGGATGGGTCTGACTATTAAAAGAAAAACAAACAAACAGAAACAACAACAACAAGAGCACCAATAAAAAATCCACAAAAAGACTCCATCCAAATGCAGCAGCCTTAACAATTGAAGCTAGATGAACAAAGATGAGAAAGAATCAATAAAAAAATGCTGAAAACTCAAAAACCACAGTGCCTCTTCTTCTCCAAATGATTGCAACACCTCTTTTGCAAGGGCACAGAACTGGGCAGAGGCTGAGATGGCTGAATTGACAGAAGAAGACTTCAAAAGGTTGGTAATAACAAACTTTGCTGAGCTAAAGCAGCATGTTCTAACCCAATGCAAAGAAGTTAAGAACCATGATAAAACATTACAGGAGTGACTAACGAGTATAGAGAGGAAAATAAATGGTCCAATGGAGCTGAAAAACACAACACAACAACTTTACAATGCAATCACAGGTACCAATAACAAAATAGACCAAACAGAGGGAAGAATTTCAGAGCCTGAAGACTATCTTGCTGAAATAAGACAGGCAGACAAGGTTAGAAAAATTGAAGGAAAAGCAATGAACAAACCCTTTGAAGAGATGGAGAAAATGGAACCAAGTTGAGGGATAACACTGGGAGAAATGACTGATGTAGGTGATGGGGGAATGGAGGCAGCAAACCACCATGGCATGCGTATACCTATGCAACACTCCTGCAAGATCTGCACATGTACTCCAGAACTTAAAGTATATATACAAAAAAGGAAAACATACTTCAAGTATCATCCAGAAGAACATCCCCAACATAGAAAAATAGACCAGCTTTCAAATTCAGGAAATACAGAGAACCCTAGTAAGATACTCCATGAGAATATCAAACCCAAAACACATTAATTAGCAGATTTTCCAGCATCAAAATGAAGAAAAAAATGTTAAGGGCAGATATAGAGAAAAGCCCACCTATAAAGGGAAGCCCATCAGACTAAGAGTGGACCTCTCACCAGAAACTCTACAAGCCAAAAGAGATTAGAGGCCAAATAGTCAACATTCTTAATGAAAATAATTTTTGACCCAGAATTTCTTATCCGGATAAACTAAGTTTCATGAGTGAAGGAGAAATAAAATCCTTTTCAGACAAGCAATGCTATGAGAATTCATCATCATTAGGTCTGCCTTGCAAGAGACTCTGAAGGAAGCACTAAATATGGAAAGGAAAAACTGTTACCCACTGCAAAAACACACTGAAGTACACACACCAATGACACTATGAAGCAACTACATTAACACGTCTGCAAAATAACCAGCTAGCATCATGGTGACAGGATCAAATTCACACATTACAATATTAACCTTAAATTTAAGTGGGCTAAATGCCCCAATTAAAAGACACAGAATGGCAAGCTGGATGAAGAGTCAAGACCCATTGTTGTGCTGTATTCAAGACACCTATCTCAAGTGCAAAGACACACGTAGGCTCAAAATAAAGGTATAGAGGAAAGTTACCACGTAAATGGAAAGCACAAAAAAGCATGGGCTGCAATCCTAGTTTCTGACAAAATAGATTTTAAACCAACAAAGTTCAAAAAAGACAAAGAATGGTATTAAATCACACTAAAAGGTTCAATTTGACAAGAAGAGCTAACTATCTTAAATATATATGTACCCAATACAGGAACACCCAGATTCATGAAACAAGTCATTAGAGACCTACAAAGAAATTTAGACTCCCAAAAAATAGTAGTGTGAGACTTTAACAGCTTGCTGCCAGTATTAGACAGATAATCAAGACAGAAAATTACCAAGGATATTCAGGAATTAAACTCAGCTCTGGATCAAGTGGGCCTGACAGATATCTACAGAATTCTCTGCTCTAAAGCAATACAACACATGTTTTATCTCGGTATCACAAGGAACTTACTCCAAAAGCAATTATGTAAATAGATGTAAAACACTCCTCAGCAACTGCAAAAGAACTGAAATCATAATATCACCTAGACCACAGCATAATCAAATTAGAGCTCAAGATTAGGAAACTCATGCAAAACCACACAACTACATGGAGATTGAACAATCTGCTCCTGAATGATGACTCCTGGGTAAATCATGAAATTAAGGCAGAAATCAAGAAGTTCTTTGAAACTAATGAGAGCAAAGAGACAATGTACCAGTATTTCTGGGGCGCAGCTAGAGCAGTGTTAAAAGAAAAATGTGAGGCACTAAATGCCTACATCAAAAATTACAAAGATCTAAAATCGACAACCTAACATCATGATTGAAAAAAAAAAACTAGACAACCAAGGACAGACAAACCAAAAGATAGCAGAAGACAAAAAATAACCAAAATCAGAGTGGTACTGATAGAGCCATGAAGAACACTTCAAAAAGTAAATGAATCCAGAAGCTGATTTTTTGAAAAATTGATAAAATAGATAGAACACTAGCTAGACCAACAAAGAAGAAAGAGGTAAGAATCAAATAGACACAAACAGAAATGATAAGGGGAATATCACCAATGACCCCACAGAAATATAACTAACTATCAAAGATAAACATCTTTATGCACATAAACTAGAACATCTAGAAGACATGGATAAATTCCTGGATGCATACACCACCTAGCCCCCGCCCACCAAGACTGAACCAGGAAGAAGTTGAATCCCTGAATAGAATGAGACAGTAATAAATATAGCCTAAAAAAAAAGCCCAGGACCAGATGGATTAGCAGCTGAATTATACCAGAGGTACAAAGAGGAGCTGGTACCATTTCTTCTGAAACTATTTCAAACAATTGAAAAGAAGAGACTTCTCCCTAACTCATTTTATGAGGCCAGCATCATCCTAATACCAAAACCTGGCAGATATAAAACAACAACAAAAAAAGGAAACTTCAGGCCAATATCCCTGATGAACATTGATGCCAAAATCTCAATAAAATACTGGGAAATGAAATCCAGCAGCATATCAAAAGGCTTATCCACCATGACCAAGTCAGCTTCATCCTAAGATACAAGGTTGGTTCAACATATGCAAATCAAGAAATGTAATTAATTATATAAACAGAACTAAAGACAAAAACCACATGATTATCTCAATAAATGAAGAAAAGGCCTTGGATCAAACTCAACATCCCTTCATGTTAAAAACTCTCAGAAATTAGGTATTAATGGAACATATCACAAAATAGTGAGTCACTTATGACAATCCTACAGTTAATATCATACTGAATAAGCAAATCCTGGATGATTCTCCTTGAAAACTGGCACAAGACAAGGATACCCTCTTTCACCACATCTATTCAGCATAGTATTAGTAGTTCAGGCCAGGGCGTTTGAGCAAGAGAAACAAATAAAGGGTATCATAGAAATGGCCATAAAGCAATTTATATATTCAATGCTATTAGGCAATTTATATAAATAGCCTAAAGCAATTTATATATTCAATGCTATTCTCATTAAACTACCATTGATATTCTTCACAGAATTAAAATATACTACTTTAAAATTCATATGAAACAAAAAAGAGCCCCTTTAGCCAACACCATTCTAAGTAAAAAGAACAAAGCTGGAGTCATCACACTACCCAACATCAAGTTATACTACAAGGCTACAGCAACAAAAACAGCATGGTACTGGCACAAAAACAGACACATAGACCAAGGGAACAGGGTAGAGATTTCAGAACAAGACCACACATCTGGAGGGAAAAAGAAGATGGCACAGTAGGAGCAACTCAGGATTGCAGCTCTCAGTGAAGGTGCAGAGTGTGAGTCCAAGCTGCATTTCCAGACAGATCTTTGTTGCCCATGGAACAGGGAAATTCCCAGGTGTAGGAGAGACACAGGATGCCAGCACAGCTGTTTTGGCTGGCACAGCCGTTTCGGCCGGTGCCACAGTGCAGCGGCACTCCGCACAAAACGCATTGGTCTGGGTGCCCTGTTAAACCAGCAATCTGAGATTTGGGAGGGCAGATTAGAATATCCATCTAATTAAACGGGACTTGGACAGTGAGCCAGACCAGGAGATTCCTGGGAAGCGACCTTTGAGCAAGCACAGTGGGTCGCTGCATGGAAAATTACACAGATCCCAGTGCCCTATCAGTAGGCTACTGAAACACCTGGGATAGAGTCAACCGTTCAACTTAAAAAAAAAAGGGCTCTGAGGCAGGGAGCCAGGTGATCAGGCTCGGCAGGTCGCACCCCCACAGGGACAAACAAAATGGCGATTCGAAATGCTCAGGGTTGAGAGTTTCACTGCAGGCACAGCTGAACCCAGGACAGTGAAGCTCAGTGGGGGAGGGGAGTCTGCAATTACCAAGGCATTCTGCCCCTACTGAGGTACACTCCCATTGCTGGCACAGCCTGCTGTTGCCTAGGCAACCTGCCATAACAGAGAGACTCTGCCAATACAGAGGCAGGCCACCATCACCACAGCAGTTTTAACCACACCCAAATAAACAGGAATACTGGGAATTACACTTGGGAGCAGGGCGGAGCCCATGGCAGCAGTGGGGAGCCTCAGTAGGCAAATAGTGAATAGACTGCCTCCTAGCTGGGCATGATAGTGCCCAGCAATGACACTCCTAGCTGGGCATGACCTCCTAGCTGGGCATGACAGTGCAACGGATACTCTTAAAGAAAGCCCTAACTCCCCAAGACAGAGCATCTGAGGAAAAAAAGGGGATTTATGAGTTCTGCTGCAGCAGATTTAACGTACCTGCCTAACAGCCCTGAATGAACAATGGAGCTCACAGCTCAGCACTTGAGCTCCTATAAAGTATAGACTTTCTCCTCAAGCAGCTCCCTGGCCCCTGTATATCCAAAGAGTCACCTCAAAAAGGACTGATCAGACTGACATTTGGCGAGCATCTTTCTGGGACAAAGATAGCAGAAGAAGAAAATGATAGCATCCCTCACTGTTCTGCAGCTGCTACAGGTGTATCCCCGACAAGCAGGTCCTGGAGTGGACCTCAGCAGTTGTACAGCAATGGGGCTAGACTGTTAGAAGGAAAACTAAGTAACAGAAATACTTCATCATCAACAATCTGGGCGTCCACTCAGAGACCCAATCGAAAAGACAGCATCTACTCAGACAACAGGTGGATAAATCCACAAAGATGGGAAGAAACCAGAGCAAAAAGGAGGAAAACACCCAAAACCAAAACACCTCACCTCCTACAAAGGACCAAAACTCCTTACCAGCAAGGGAACAAAGCTGGACAGAGAATGAGTGTCATGAAATGACAGAATCAGACTTCAGATTGTGGGTAATGAGAAACTTCCATGAGCTAAAAGAACATGTTCTAAATCAATGCAAAGAAACTAAGAACCTTGAAAAACGATTGGAAAATGAATTGAAGGAGCTGCAAAACATAACACGAGAACTTTGCGAAGCATGCACAAGTATCAACAGCTGAATTGACCAAGCAGACTCACAGCAGATCTCTCAGCAGAAACTCTACAAGCCAGAAGAGAGTGGGGAACAATATTCAACATCCTTAAAGAAAAGAACTTTCAACCCAGAATTTCATATCCAGCCAAACTGAGCTTCATAAGTGAAGGAAAATAAAATCCTTGCAAACAAGCAAGTACTGAAAGATTTTGTCACCGCCAGGCCTGCTTTACAAGAGCTCCTGAAAGAGGCACTACACATAGAAAGGAACAACCAGTACCAGCCATTCCTAAAACATACCAAATGATTAAAAGCATCAACAAAATAAAGAATCTGCATCAACTAATGGGCAAAACAGACAGCTAGCATCAAATGGCAGTATCAAATTCATACATAACAATATTAACCCTAAATGTAAATGGGCTAAATGCAACAATCAAAAGACACAGACTGGCAAATTGGATAAAAAACCAAAACCCATGTGTGTGCTGTGTCCAGAAAACCCATCTCACATGCAAGAATACACAAGGGTAAAAATAAAGGAATGGAGGAAGATTTACCAAGCAAATGGAGAGCAAAAAAAAGCAGGAGTTGCAATTCTCGTCTCTGCTAAAATAGACTTTAAAGCAACAAAGATCAAAAGAGACAAAGAAGGACATTACATAATAGTAAATGGATAAATACAACAAGAAGAGCTAACAATCCTAAATATATATGGACCCAATACAGGAGCACCCAGATATATAAGGCAAGTTCTTAATGACTTACAAAGAG